>JAQFYE010002099.1:0-19381 GCA_034694305.1 Protaphorura glebata | reverse complement strand
TTCCTAACTTTAGACCAAATCGCAACACCCGGGTACCTGGACATGAACAATGCATAGCCAGCACTATGTAGACCCAGCCCACTCACACTCACAACATGTAAATGAACTTTAGCACGGACCCAAACCAATGGCCATGGCAATGCAAAATAAACCTGGTCTGAACGCTGACCATCTGACCCCAACCACCACCGCCACCTAAGCGGACACAGACTGAACCCAGTCAACAAACTCACCACCAGAGGCCAATGCCATGAACCAAACCAAGGCACGGAAATAAAAACCAAACAAAACCAAAACACCCAAAACAAAACCAAAGACTAAAACTATATTTAGAAACCAAAAAATAACCCACCTAAGCTTACTACTAACGTAAAAGGCAATTATATAATATTAAAGATGCAACCATTTAAAACCTGAAAATTTCCAGAATGCGGAAAGAGGGTGATAACGAATCCGAAACCGTTGATCGTGAATGGAGTCCCAACGAATACGACCTCATGGCCCTGGCACGCAACCCTTTTTAGGGCAAAAGGAAAGGAAATGGAGTACATTTGTGGTGGAACCATCATCCGAAGTTCTGCTATCCTTACGGCTGCTCACTGTGTCAATCAATATGTCAGCAGGTTCCAGAGAACGAGAAATTCCTTGGTGGTCGTCCTTGGGGCCGTCAGTAGCAATTTCTCAATGAACCGTGAACACGCTCAAGTTCAAACCTTTCAGGTATTCCCGCATGAAAAGCACAGGAGAGAATTCGTCCATCTTCATTTCATGTATCGTTCTAGGTGCGAAATGTATTCGTTTCTGAGCATTACGATGAGCGGAAGGAATTTCGGGCGGACATTGCTATCATTGAGTTGGAAGGTGAGATTGTGTACGGCGATTACGTGGCTCCTTCTTGTCTTCCAAGCGATTTAACAATGGACTCGCATACAATTAGAGAAGGAAT
The DNA here is from genome assembly GCA_034694305.1 of Protaphorura glebata. NCBI lineage: Eukaryota > Metazoa > Arthropoda > Collembola > Poduromorpha > Onychiuridae > Protaphorura > Protaphorura glebata. The sequence continues at coordinate 18,435 of JAQFYE010002099.1, read as the reverse complement.
GATTGGGGATGTAAGGAACTTCATACATATCCTAAAGAATACAAAATTGGCACATTTAATATTTTGGTCTTGAAAAGGTGGTTGGATTCGGTGTGGATGAGGATATGAAGATAAGCCAGATTCTAAAGCATGGACGACTGGAAATCCATTCACATTCGGAATGTTTCATTCACTTGGAGCAAAGATTGACTTCTTCCCAATTTTGCGCGGGGAGTCGTAGAGGTGAGTCAACATGTAATTCAATTACTTGCAACATATAATTCAATTACTTTGAACGTGTAATTCAATTACTTTTAATGATGTAATTCAATTACTTTTAATGCTGAAATTCAATTACTTTTAATGATGTAATTCAATTACTTTTAATCGTGTAATTCAATTACATTCAATATGCAATTCAATTACTTGCAATATGTAATTCGATTACTTTTATTTACGTAATTCAGTTACTTTGAACTGTAACTCAATTACAATTTACACTTACAATTATTTAACAGCAAATGTTTATGAGACTGTATGCAACGGAGACAGTGGAGGGGGGCTCTTTATCCCCCAGCTCACGGATGAGAAGTATTACGTACATGTAAGTCAGCAGGAATTATTTGAATTAGAAATTCAAAAGCATGAACTTTTTAAGCTAAGTTTCCAATCATTTTTCCGTTAGGGAATCGTGAGCACTGGAAAATTCTCTTGCCATGGTTTGGGTGTATTCACTCGAGTCCAATCCTTCATCCCATGGATTCGGAATATTCTGGAACAAATCACTGAAGACAAAGAAGACGGCCCAGAGCTGGATCCTAGCAATGGATTTGATTTTATTCTAAACGGGACGGAGGGAAACCGTTTGAAATTCTCCCCAATTCCCCTCCAGTGGAAGAATAAAGTAAGATCCGTCCAACTCTCCTACGTGGACATCGATCCAGGTCTTCTCCTCGACTCCTTACAATATTCAAAAACTGTTCGTTCTCTCAATTTGTCACAAGTGGAATTCACCAAATGGATTCCGAATGGACGAGTGCGTCTCCCGCACTTGGAAAGTTTTCACTTGGACGTTTTACGAAATAAATTGAGTCCTTCGGCTTCGGCGAACATTTCAGCCTTCCTCCGTACCCCCGGTTTTAAAAATTTTGTCAGCTCGCTTAAGGTTTTTGAAAAATCCGCAACGGATTCCTCAGATATTACGCAGATCGCTTCCTCCCTTACAAATGTGTACGTTGGAGTCATGCTTTTCAAGTTCATTGATGTTAATCACGTGACTGGCCATATAGCGCTGTCCCATCTCGACTGGACAGATCAAATCTTGGCCAATATTTTCCAGAGCCCGGGTGCTCTTCCATTCAATCTTCGTCAATTGGCACTCAGTTCATGTTCTTTCAACCATTCCGCCATTCCGGGCATTGTTCAAGTACAATTGGAGAGTCTGGTGTTGGATAGGGTCGTCAATACCAACAATATCCTCAAATCACTCACAAATTTTAAAAGTTTACGTGAGCTTGTCCTTGTAGTTGAACCTGGGAAGCATCTTCAGTACGAACTGGACATCGAGGATTTTCCCAAAACCTTGAAGCATTTGGCGTTGTCTGGAATTAAGTTTTGGTTGAAGTCGACGTCTCTGAAAATCAGATTCTCTGAATTGCAATCACGAAGGGTCACCACAAGAGCACCTTCCTCAATCACCTTCCCAGGTCCACCAGTCCAATATTCCCATAGAGCAAAGCAGTCTGGCAACGTCTCCTCTGCGTTCCTTAACGTGGAGACGTTTTACTGTGATTCCTGCCTCTCGCCCAACATTTCCATTCAACATGTCCACCATATATTTCCTAACTTGAAGGTTCTAATTTTGAAACTCGATGCACTTCCACCAGGTGGCGCTAGACGACTGGAGGAACTGGTGATTGATTTCGCCCATCTCGAGACCATAGTCCTGTTACCAGTAAGAGATGGGGCGCGAGGCATCAAACTCGTGAGAACAAACGGGATGAAATGGACAAGTGTCCCTCCCATATTGAATTTGTGGTCCGCTGAGCAAACGCACTTGGATTACTTGTACAATCGACGTCAAAATTTTTTGACTTCAGAAGCTGACCACGTGTGTTCATCCCGTCTGTCGTCGGTTGAGCGATCCGCCTTCAAAAGCGGGGTCTACAAATTTGAAGGTGATCCAGATCAAAGTCCATTCGTTCAGATTCCAGTCCAGATCCAAACCAGATTGGAAACTATTGAAATTTCCAACAGTGAGATTTCCCCACAGACTTTGCTCGAATCTTTACGTAATTGTTCGTTACTGAAATTCCTACGCCTTTGGAATGTGACTGCTCTGAACATGTTGAACACTGAGAGTCCAGTACTCCCAGCACTCGATGAGTACAGGGCGGAACAGAGTCTCATTCCAGTCTGGGAAGTGTTTAGTTACTCTCAGTTCACGACCGTCATGGACTCTTATTTTCCATTCCAGTTCTTCTTTTCTGAGCCACATCTCCAGAGTCCTCTTACGGCATTACTCCAAAGTCGAGTCCGGAAGATCCGTGTTGGGTTTGGCGGGTGTGTTCAAGCCTCCTGGGATTCGGACCAGGGGATCCTCATATCCACATCAACCTACGCAAGTGATTGGTTAAGAAATGGGCCTTCTCTAGGTGTCTCTGTGAAGAAATTAGCGCTGCAGAATATCCAATTGGATCCAGCAGTTGTCCCGCCATCTGTCTCCCATCTCAATTTGAACTTTGTGATTCTGAATGATTTCGGAGGTTTGCTGGATCGTCTCACAGCTCTCAAAAGTTTAAAATTGGTGAATGTGAGGATGAATAGTGACGCAGAAGAGGATTCTGGGTCATGGGAGTGGCCAGAACTAGATGTGACACAATTGGCAACACTACACTCTAAATCACTGGAGGACATGACTTTAGAACGCGTTCATCTGAAAATTTCCAGTCCCGGGGTCAAATTTGAGAAACTTCAGACCTTGTATTTAGAATCCTGCACATTTGAGGAGGATTTTGTGCGGGACTTTACAAAAGTGTTTCCAAAGTTACAGAAAATCATTTTCTTGACTAACCCTGAGGCAGACGACATTGGTGAAAGGAGGGTTTTACAAGAGGCATTGAAATGTGATACGTTGAAATGGGTGTTGAGTGACGGGTGGTCAGATACAGAATCAGAACGAACTCAGATTGGAAACGATACGGATAGTCAAGTTGAGCGATACCTGATCGCTAAGAGAGCCGGACCAAAAAGTCCTTGGAAGTTTATGAACACGGATAAAGTCAATATGAAAAGTAGATTGTTACGAACGAAGGGGACGGTGGAATTTGGCGTGTCGAACAGATGTCATGCTTTCAATACCGAATATCAGACTGATGTATAGGCAAAGTTCCAGTTATGTATGTATACGCAGTACAGAGACAGACTTGGTCAACTACTAGTACGGTCAGTGTTTTTGTTGAATGAATGCCACAAATGTACTCTGCATATTTAAGTTCCGGGTGAACTTGAACTTGACTTCCGTCCTTGTGAGCACAATTAATTTGAGCATTCCATGGATGTGAAATACACGAGTCAATATTAAGTGAGTGTTGTTCTCATTTTATTTAAACAATTAAGCACTTGGCACTTATTTCAATCTGCCTCGCGGATTTGAATTGAACGGCTAAATAATAATAAATATATAAACCATTTAGTATTCAGAGCGTTGAAATCCTTGGACAACTGATGAAAAAAGAAAGAATCGTGCCTACTACATAATGTTAATATTATTATGATTGTAATTGTTTTAATTTGCATTGCTGTTCCCTGTGGTTGTATAAACTGATGACATGAGCATATGAAGCACTCCCATAATTCCTCTTGACCTTCCAAACAAGTTCCCAGACTAGTTTTAAAGTTCTGAGGAAGGAAACATCACCCTTTATTCAGTGTTTAGTCTTAATTCCTCGTATTCTACATACAAATATGGGTGCGTGGACGTTACGTATAGCAAGATTCCAGGACATTGCACATACGTAGTTAAATGTGTTTTGTGCATTGGATTACAAGTTGACACTTCAATTTATTCATAGGCAAATGCAATCCACCACAAGACATGTTATTAATTTGCGTGCATTAAGAATAGGTTGACATCATTTACTCATTACATCTCCGGTGGTTAGACTACGAATTCAGAATTTCGTGTCACTACCTTAAAAATGAATGGAAGGAGTGGTAAATCGGGAAATTGGCGTTTGCTCCTCCTCCCTCATGCCCATGTGCTCCTAATTGTCTATTTCCTAATACTTGAACAAGTGAATGGTGAACCGAGCAAGCGAAAATGTCCCGGACTCTCATTTGTAAGAATCTCTCATTTCTCTCCAGCATGGGAACAGAATGACGAATATTGATAAATGGTTACAATTTCATTTCACAGAAGGGAGAACTCATATGCACGAGTTCAGAAAATCAGACAAATATTTGCAAGGATCCTCAGAGCGTAGGGACAATTGCCAAGTACAAATGCAATCCTTATTTTGTACTCTATGATGCGACCCTCCATTCCTTTGGAAACAGAGACTCCAAGAATGAAGGGGTCTTGAGATGCAACCCAGATGGAGTCTGGCTCGGTTTCGAACAATTCAAGAATTTGAGGTGCAAAGAAGGTCAGTTTCCAAGTCATGAACGAGATCTTGCGTATCTAATACTGAACGAGTACTGCTTCTTTTCAGAATGCGGGCGGAGACGCAGCGCGTTAAAGCCATATATCACACATGGGGTTTTCACAAACTCCAGTGCCTGGCCATGGCATGCAGCATTGTTTCGAAGAAAAGGGGAGAAGTCACATTATATTTGTGGTGGGACGGTTATTCGGAGATCAGCCATCCTTCTCGCTGCACATTGCATCATTCCTACGGCACGAACAACTGACCCAGCATTGGACTCGCTTGTCGTTGTCCTGGGGGCCATCAGTAGTGATTTCAATGAGAATTTAGCTGCCACAGACGATGTCCAAATATTTAATGTAGGGCTCAGTTCAAGATTTGAATGTAAGGTGGCGACACCTGTTCTCAGCTTTATATAATAAGTGACATGTGATTTCAGGTGACCAAGTCCTTTGTTGTGGATAGTTATGACCCAAGGAAGGACTTCCAAGGGGACATAGCCATTTTGGAATTGAGTAGAAACATTGCGTACAATGATAGAGTCTCCCCTGCATGTCTCCCCACTGATTTTCTCTTGGACACAAATGCGGTGAGACATGGGCAAAGTGGTGAGGTAAGTGAATGGTTTCCGCTGACCCTTAGGATTTGACCTTGACCTCACACTCATTTCGTCTTGTTAGATCGTGGGCTTCGGACTGACGGAGAACGGAGAGCCAAGTCGGACTTTGAAGGAAGGACGCGTGGAAATCCAGTCTTACTCTGAATGTTTTGTCAAACTCCGCCAAACTCTGAGCGAGTCCCAGTTGTGCGCCGGTGGCCGGACAGAGGAGGGTTGGGTCACGGTCTGCAGTGGAGATAGCGGCGGTGGACTCTTCATCCCATCACCCATTGACACCAGATTTTATATTCATGTGAGTTAGTTATTCAGGTGTCAAAAACACCTATAGATTTGATATATTTTGGGACTTACAGGGGATTGTGAGCACCGGAGACTCGAACGCAAGGAGAGGTCAATGTCAGAACTATGGAGTCTTCACGCGGGTGTTTTCTTTCATCCCGTGGATTCGCCAAGTCCTGGAAGGACTGAGTGAGTCCTTGGCCACGACTCAAGACCTCGTTCCCAGTCCAGGTCTTGGAATCAACTTTGTTCAACATGGAAATGAATCATCCGGACGACTGACCAAATTCACCCCGATCCCACTCGAGTGGAAAAACAAAGTCCAGTCCGTGGACTTGGCTCATATCAGCATTGAGCCACAACTACTTCTCAACTCGTTGGAACACTCCAAGACAGTGGAGGACATCAAGTTGAGTCAGGTGGCGCTGACGAGGTCATTTCCGAAGGTCGTGACCCCAGTTCGACTCCCACGACTCAAAAGTATTTACATGGATATATTGGACGCGGAAGTGGATCGAGTTTACTCCTCCACTCTTCGATTTCCTCACCAGTCAAAGTTCAAAAACTTCATCCGCTCATTGAAATTCTTTGAGAAAGACGTTGGGGTGGACGCGGCAGGAGCGAAGGACATAAGTCGTATTGCTAGTAATGGCGTGAATGTCTTCATAGGGCTCGGACTCTTCAAACTGATCCAAGTGGATCACTTGGCTGGGAAAATATTCCTCTCTCACGTAGATTTTGCTCCACAAATCCTATCGAATGTTTTGACAGACTCTTTTCGTCTTCGTTCTTTGGCGCTCAGTTCATGCCCGATCCAAGTCTCATCCCTTAGGAGCCAGGTGGGTCAACTCAAAACCTTAGTTTTGGATCAAGTGACATCGATAGGTCAGGAGGATTTGGACGTTTTAATCAAAAGTACCGCTGAGCTGGAAACATTGGTGGTGGTGTCTCCTCGATCAGCCCCGAGCTTGGTAATAAGGGTCGAGAGTCTCCCGCGCTCTCTCACGCATCTCGCCCTTACGAGGGCACTTTTAAAATTCGATCAATTGACGTCCACGAACATGAGTCAGGTCACGACATTCTTCTGTGAATCCTGTTTGTCCACTCCATTTGCAGATTTAAACTCCATTTTCCCCAACTTGAAACAGTTAGTCATCAAATTACCTCAACTACCAACTAGTCCGGCGGAACTTTTGAAAAATTTCCAACAACTCGAAGCCGCCAATTTCATGGCCAGTACCAGCAGAGGAGTTCAGGGTTTAAAAGTTTTGAAAGTCTCCGGGAACTGGGTTCCTGCCCCACCGCCAAGACACCAAAACTGGGACTTGGAAGAAAAGCATTTGATTTTCTCAAACAATCAATTGGAAAATTTCTGGAGCTCGGAAGCTGACCACGCTTGCTCAGCCCGACTTTCAGCCCGTGAACGGAGTGCCTACGATACTGGGACTTACAAATTCAAAGGTGTACTTGATCCAGTCAAAGTCGAAAGTTTCTCTCTGGAAACGAACGGATTCTCATCAATTCCACCAAAAATCCAGTCATTATTGGAATTTGTTGAGTTGGAAGACGCAGTCCTGACCACCAGAGTCATGGCCAACTCTTTCAAATTTTGCCCGCATTTGAGAATTTTGCGTCTCACCAATGTCCAAATCCCGGACATGGTCTTGTGGCAGTCATTCTCGTTCCCGAAGCTGGAAGAGTACCGGATTCAAACAACTCTCCCGAATTTGTTTCTATTTTTCGGATATCATGGATTTCATAGGAGTGCAGACCTCGGATTCCTTCTCTTGTATATCCCAGGTACGAATCACATTTAAAATTTAGTTGAAATTATATTTAAATTCCTCCGTCCGTTTGAATGTAGACGAAAAGACGAATCCTGGGTTCAATGCAAGGACTGCCCTCCTGCGGAGCCAACTCAAAACTATCCACATGCAAGTTGGCCCCTGCATCATGCTTTCTTGGAATACTAGCATCGGAAGTTTGACCTCGGTGTCAGGGTTTACAAACCAATGGTTGAAAAGCGGGAGCTCTGTCCCTATTAGAAAGCTCTCACTCAAGTACCAGCCGTTGGAGCCAGAGGGAGTCCCTAGCACAGTTACCCATCTCAATCTCAATTTTGTCGTTTCAAAAAAGAGGGACACTTCCGCCATACTCAAAAAATTGAGTGCTCTAAAGGACTTGAGATTTGTGAACGTTCGGGAAGGGGCGAATGGGGGGAATTTGGTTGAGTGGGAGTGGGCCACTTTGAATCTGGGTCATTTGGCACGTCATTCGAAATCCATCCAGTATTTGGCCATTGAAAGAGCCTTTTTGACCAATTACAAGGAAGGAATTCAGTTTACGGCGCTAACATTTCTATATATTGAGACCTGTAAATATGAACCCGAATTTGAGACAAACTTTATTTCGATTTTTCCAAATTTGAAGAAATTAGTGATTATGGGAAGTTCAGCAGACAAGATTTTGTGGAGGATTTTGAATGGGAACACCAGCAACAGTTTGGAATGGGTATTTAGCAGGGCCATTTGGCCAGGAAATGTCCAACTGGGTAAATTCTTACAGAGTTTTGGAATTCAGAACAATCGTGAGGAATATTTTATTTTAAAACGGTTGGAAGACGGAAGTTGGGCCAGAGGGAACTCGAGTGGTGACGCGGGAAAAATAAAATTGCAACTTCTGCGTTTAAAAGGGACGGCTGAATTCGGGGTGGATCCGAGATGCCACGGTTACAATTTGGATGGTCTTGTGGCTCCTGGTTTCTGGGGAGTTCGGGGGTACGTTCCAGGGAGACCTAGACTTGCTCTGAATGCCTTGAGGCCATTCCTACCGAAATCGGTCACATCTGTTATCGGCAATTGGTTCAATTCAGATAATTAAAGACTTGAATACATTTGTGATGAATTTATTAATTTAAAAATAAATTTCTTCATTTTTATTAGTTGTGCCTAAGTAATTTTAATGTTAAACATAAGCCTTTTCAGCAATCTCACTGGGGATTGAAGAGTCCAGACCCAGGTTGACCTTACTCACGACTTTCAAAAGATTAGGAATAAATTTACTGCCTAACATCTGGTAGACATGACGTGACCTCCCCTTGTGTCCACGGATCACTGCATCTAAACCAGCATGTGCACCTTTCTCAAACCAAGTCAAAACGGCTCGCATGTTTGGTGCAGGGATCTTCAGAATGTCTTCCAGGAGTTTGAGGAGGAAAAGGTCACCCAAATTATTCATGTCCTTCAGGAGCGGGGTCTTTGTCCGGAGAAATATGTTATTAATCCCCTGAAATGAAAAGATAATAATTTCAATAGTTTTTTTTCCAAACTATTAAATTATGAAATTTTACCTTGAATAGGTATTCGAATAAGACTTTGGCTTCATAGTCCAAGTTAAAGAGCATAGGGACCATGTTAGTATAGAAGAATTTTTTCATATAAATCCTAGCAGTTTTGACATCCGGTTGAAAGCAAATGTTGAACTCATCCTCAACTCCGACTGCTTTTCCAAGGAATGCCCATAAATGTAAATACGCTTCCAACTCTGTGTCAGTGCTGCCACCTAGCATGACCTGATCTGGCAACCAGAGCGGGAGTCCTACGTGTCTGAACAATACAACGCTCATTCCAAACTGATTCAACAAATATTTCTTCCCAATGCCCGCCTCTTTCCAATTTCTTAATTTCCTTAATTTGGACGAGGCATTCAAATCCGCTTCGAAAGCCTTCCAGATTCGAAGATCGATATTGTGTGGATTTTGGCCAGGGGGAGGTTCTGGAATGGAAGGCGATTTGGCATTTAGCTCTGCTTTGTAAGCAGCAGCCCCATGTTTGGCCCTTACTGAATGCAAACTTTGAAACAAATTGGACGTGTTCCCTCGGATGTCTTGACTGAGCCAAAGGTAAAGTTGCAAATTGTTGGTCATGAATCGGTTGGCTGTACTTTCAGGGCTCGTCACGTGCCCATTCCTTATAAACACCTTTCTAGCTTCTGGATCTGCAAATGAGAAAATTATAAGGAGATAGGTGGCGTAGTAGATTGGAAATGCATTCCTGAGAGCATATTTCTGTCCAATGGCTGCAAAATCTGGATCGAACCAGGACGGGAAGTCTTCAATGAAGTTCGCCTCCGCTCCGGGGTGAAGTTCTCCTTTGGTTCGCACTGAATCCACTGGTAGAACGCATTCTGGCAGTTGTGACTTCCTAACACAGTAAAAATAATTATAACCAATTCAATTTCCGAGTTGACTACAAAAACAAGGGAATTACTTTGGAGATTCTGGATCTGCGGAGCAATATTTTTCATTGTTCCCGTGCTGAAACAAAGAAACGCTGTCAATTGTGCCCAGTGCGATTAATGCACAGAATATGAACGCCTCGCTTGGCATTGCGGAGGTCACAGTATTGTAACTGTACTCTTTCCTTTTCAAAATACTGAACCAGTTTACGCCTTTCTGTGTCAAAGTTTGATATTCCTAAGTGTTTTCAAGTCTGAATTAGACAAGTTTAGAAAGACCGGCTTATTTCTTTCTGGATATAAACTAGTGCTTGCGTAGGCTGTCTTGGTAGAATCCGGAAATTTGGAAAATGGCATTGAGCTTTAAGCTTGTATGTAGTCCATTGGCGTTCACTATTACGAGCTATGACCAAGGAAGACTGGTTTGGTTTACAACGAATTTTACGTCAGCCCAGGTTTAATAAAAAACCAGTTGTGTAGTTTGATCAAAATTCCTTGAACTTGAGAACGGAAAAAATTAAAGTGCACAGCTCCACGTGGCATGAATCATGTAATTACTGGGTCTTGGCTCTTTATTAACTTGATACTCCGAAGCAATCAAACATAAAACTATGCAAATATTAGTCAAACCTTATCCGCATTAAAAAATGTGGAATTCTGACCTTGCATAATTGCTAATTTAATTTACGCTAAACTTTCATAATAAGTGACAAGGTATTCTGACTCCTCATACCTGAGCATACAACCCGGTAGACGATACATGAGTGTTTGACCATCTGTCGAATATTTGCCCATTTTAATAAACATTTTTAAATCCTCACATTCTGGGTGATCTTCAAGCAACTTCTCAGTACAAACCCGCACGTCAACCAATTTATCTTTCAACAAATTCAAAATCGACGCCATGGCGTCTGGCAATGTCATTCCTTGTCGCCGAACCTTCATTAAAACTAGATTTGCGCAATACTTTTCATTCAATTCCTTTCTAAGACTGAAAATGTCTTGGATCAATGCACAAGCTTCTGCCCCACTTTGAACACATAATTTAAACAAAACAGAAGATCGGATTTTGATTGGGATTTTGTGACGCATGTGTGCAAAGACCCATTCTATCAAAACAGTTCCACCGACTTCTAGTGAACGGATTTTAAAAAATAGGCGCTCTGAACCAGATTCAATGAAATTTGGATTGAACATGAGGGACATGGCTTGGATGAATTCTTTTTGCAAATCCCTGCATGATTTTTCACAGGCCCTCATTTGGATTTCTGCTTTTTCGAAGGTCAGTTGAGAATTTGAGTCGGCCAAGAAGGAAGCGTCCAGTCCCAGCCCTTGATGATGCAACATGAGCAATTCATAAACCAGAAATGTCAAGAGAGGGAACGGTTCAAGCATCGGGAGCTCAACTGGGGGCAACTCAGTCACATTTTTGTACTTCCCGGCAAGGATTTCTTCAATGTTGACACGAAAACCATCGGCTCCGCCCTCCCTCCCTGAAGCGACGAGGTCAAGAGTCAATATGTCCGTGTCTTCGTTCAAGTCGTCGATTACGAAGAAAATTAGGGTCACAACGGACGCAGCCACAAGGAGTGGACTACACAAATCCCCTTCAAAAGTTGAACCGATTATGTTAATTGAAAGTCGAATTTGCTCATTACGATGTCTCCGACTTCGGAACTCCACTCCATGGTCATCTGACCATTTCACCAAATACTCGTACACTTTCTCGACGGACTCAGGATTCGGATCTGAGTAGACGCCTTCAGGGAGGATGAGTGGGACGTCTCCGGTCACGTGATGCACACCAATTGTCGGATGCACAAGTTGGCCAAAATCAAACTCCAATTTTCCATAGAAATGTTCAATCTCTTTGCTTTCCTCCAATGGGAATATCAATGCTTCACTTATTGGCTGCGGTTCCGGAAAATATCCACAGTCACTAGTTTTGGCGAAATCCATTCTTATCACGTGTAAATAATGTGGAGTCAAAATCTGAATTAAGGAAGTTAACCACAAACTGATAATTAAGAATGTAAAGTTTATACTTGCTTGAAAAAATGAAAACTTGTCAAATGTTGAAACGAACTATGGAAATGGGACACTCCTTTAAGAACTCTCAATTCAAATTATTTTATGTTTTATATTAAAGAAAACAGGTTTGCGTCTGACGCAAGTGTTCTTCACATATAACACCATACAAAATGCTCTGATGTATTCACAAGGAAAACGATCAAAAATCTAAATATTTATTAAAATTCCAAGGATATTCCACATTCTGATGGAATTAACTCAAGCATGCAAAGGTAATCTAATGTTCGTAACACCGTAACGACAATCCCATACTTGTTTCCGTTTTAATATGAATTATGCAAATTAACGGATTACACTGAATTCACTACGAAAGCTGTTTAAACATTGATTGAACTCACAAGGAAACCTTTCAAAGTGTTCGTCGAATTTCGGCCTGAAAATGTTTCTTCCTTTTGCAGAAATGCTATCAATGTACACTACATCTTGTCCTCTGGACTCTGGAGGTCACACAAAGCATTTTGCGGCAAAACCGGCAAGCTGTGTTAACGTAAGTGAATAAACTTGCGGAAAAATTTGTATGTCCAAATTCGACAAACACTTGAAAAGGTTCCCTTGTTAGCCGCTTTTCAATTCACTGCCGGTAGCGAGGGCCGAGATAAACTCAATTAATTTCGCAGTATACGTCTAGCGTCATTCCCCGCTTAAAAAGTGAAGCGATCAAATTAACCAAACCAAATGAAATATTTCGGTGAGTTCCATTTCCACTCCTATAGTCGTGCCGGTCTGAGTCAGAAATTTTTTGCAAGAACATGGGTTCCATTGGATGTGAAGGGAATGTAGACGGACTTAAAGAAGAACTGGAACAAATTTGGCCGGATTTATTGTCCGAGATTCTTCAAAGTCCAAACTTTGAAGAGATTCCAGAGGCAAGGAATTGGCTGGAACACGTGTTAAGCCAAACTGTTCCACATGGGAAGCAATTCAGGTTCGTTTCAACGCTTTTAATTCATTGGCAGAGAAAATCCGGAGTTCAAATTGTTCTGAGGTTAATAAATTGAGGGTTAATTCCTACAGGGCCTTGTTATTGGTAACATTTTGTGATGAGTTGATGGTTCCCCCAGAAGAACGGAACCTCAGCCTTATTGGCGGGTGGGGCAACGAAATTGTATGTTCAAATTAATTTGGATTCATGAGTAAATAAATACACAGTTTCTCATTCTCATATGTGATTCCTTAGAGCCATGCGGCTGCTTTGATAGCCGACGATGTGATTGACGGATCTGAAACCAGAAGAGGTCAGGTTTGCTGGTACAAACGATCTGGAGTAGGAACTTGTGCCGTCAATGATTGTCTGATGTTGGAGAACATCGCGTATCACATTCTATACAAATATTTTGAGTCCAAGGATTATTTTGGTCGTTTACTCAAACATACTCATGAAATGGCCATGTTGACCATCATGGGTCAATCCATGGACATTCGTTCATCTCTCCACTTCAATTTGGACCAGTGAGAATATACCATCTTTAATTGTCCAACAGTTCAATTAATTGATGAATTCATTTCTTCTAGGTGCACCTGGGAAAGGTACAGAAAAATTGTCAAGTACAAGACAAGCTTGTATACGTTCTATCATCCAATTGCCTGGGCTATGATTATGGTAAGAAAGAACATGGTTTGAGATGGTAAATACTTTGTGACTGTGAATTTAATCTCAGGCCAGGATTCATGACGACAAATTATTTTCTCAAATTGAAGAAATTACATCCGAGATCGGATACCTCTTTCAAGTCCAGGATGACTTCCTTGATTGTTTTGGGAATCCAAAGCGGACGGGGAAAGTCGGGAGTGACATTAGGGATGGGAAATGTACATGGTTACTCGTTACCGCCCTTGACTTGGTTTCTGACGCACAGAGGGCAGTACTCAAGGTCAGCCCTGCGTTACTCTTTCTTTTAATGCCAATCAATAGCCTCTTAATAACGGTAGGATGATGTGGCGATAGGTTTCTTATGGACAGAGAACTCAAATTGAAGAAACCTTGGTGAAGAATATTTATGATGACCTCCGCATTGAGGACCGTTTCTTTGACTTCGAATCTGAGACCTACAGGCATATATCTGACCAAATCAACAAGTTACCAACGTCATTCCCCAAGACGCCACTCCACCACATTCTCAAGAAAATATTCAGGAGAAGAAAGTAATCAAACTGAGATGGGGAGGAAATGAGCGGAATTACTGTATAAATTGTCTTCCGATCATAAGAGATCAGATTCGACCTGGAAAATATTTATACATTCCAACGGGCTTGTTCCAATACTTGTTTATATTTAATGAAAAGTAAATATGACATATGTCGATCGTATGAATTTTTGGATTGCGCGTGGAAAAAAATCAACTTCATCGTGAGTGTACAGTCAAATTCTTAGGAACTAGAATTAACAAATTAATTACCACTAGTTTTAACGTGAAACAAGCCTTAACTAAATAGTGGTAACTAAACGACTGTTGAAGCGAAGAGTGTAGTGTAGTCGCCGAGGTCGGATTTTAAGTTAACTTGACAACGGTTTGGACGCAAGACAATAGAATCTCCGTCGATTTCAGAAAAGAATTGTAACAGGGACTTGAACGTTGACCGGTCGTGTGCACTCCTTTTTTCCATTCTGTCATCCTCTCGAAGCTATGCATATCGTGTTATTAATATTTGGTGGTTAGGACGATATTGTTAATCAAGTAACCTTACATGTCATCGTCAGCCAACTCTGGTTTTTCCATTCGTTCGTTGTTGATTAATTGAGAAATAAAACCGTCATCGTAGTCTTGCCCCGGATAAGGACAATTTCCAAATGTGAAGATTTCCCACAAGGTAATTCCAAAGGCCCAGACATCTATCTCAGAGAAAGTCATACTTAAGAGTGCTTCTGGGGCCATCCAACGCCATGGGAGTGGTTCCTATCAATCAAACCAGATTCGTCAATATTTTTACGGGTGAAATGATCGCCCGTAAAATGTCAAGGATGTACAATCTTGAATATTCGGAAACGTACGTCCGTAGTTTTGTGGTATTCCGTGCCAGTGTACTGGTACAGTTTACGTGCAAGTCCAAAGTCTGATATCTTGGGAATCCCTTTTTTGGAAAGAAGAACATTTTTGGTCGCCAAATCGCCATGAATGACCTAGTGTCACATTAATTTATAGGGTAATCTTCCACTCAATCTGTTTCAAATATTTAAAATACCCTTTTCATAGCCAAATACATAATCCGGTTTCTCTTTCATTTCGGTGGAAAGTTAGAGCGAAGAATTCTTTCTCAGAAATGAGTAAAGACTTCCCCCATCACACAATTCAACGAAAACCTTCCCTGCAACACGCATATTTAGCTGAATGCCCAGAACATGTAAATGGATATAATTAGCAGAAATGGGGGTGACTCTTACCACAATGCAACTTTGCAGTATATCCCCCCTTCAAGGCCACAATATTTTCATGAGCAACAATGTACGCCATTAGTTTTAGTTCTGAAAGTAGTGCGAAAAGATGAAGTTTTGTGCAGTGGTCCCGGACTGTTTTGGCCGCAATTGGAAAGTTGTGAAGTGTTGCCGCGTAGACGACTCCAAAAGCACCGTCACCAAAAATTTTCCCAAAATCTGGAGACGTAATTTGTTATTAAAATCAGTAGTTCCTTGAAATTGATTCATTTAGTCATTGAATGATATACCGATTCCGAAATCTCCAGCGGGTATCTCATAAGTGATTTTATCGTACGGCATTGCCTTTACTATGTCTATCGCATTTGTTGCATTTTCACTTTGCGGTAGAAGTTTTTCCGTTCCGGAAGTTAGAAATTTCTTCTTTGGTTAGACCAAGCTGGAATAATCATCAGAAGTCACCATTCTATACGGCCATCCGAATTATTTTCGAACTTTACCATATTCCTTCGAAATCGTTGGACAATAATTCCAGCAATAAATGCGAAGATGGTAAGAAGAATAACGCAAGTAACGACAATTATTACGGTGGTGTAATCTGCGAAGAAATCAAATATATTGTAGTTTAAAGGATACCGCAGGAAGGGCACGGCAAAAGACTCCCCGTCAGAATTGGCTCATCTTTGGGTATGTTGTACCCTTTGACCTCATGAACAATGTTTGTACAGGTCTCTACACGAAAGGTCAACTCTGGGACCTCCAGAGGTCACCAAAGTTTGACCCCCGGTCCCCTCATTACCTAAAAAATGACCCCTACAAAAGTTGTTCCACTCATTGAGGCAAGCAACTTTTTCCTTTGCCGTTTCTCTCTGCATGCGGTCAACCCCGAGGTCACAGATCAGTGTCAACATCACGGTAATGATTCAACAGATTAACCTATGGATGTGCCATGTTGACTGACACATCCATTAGATTATACACGTTGAATCGTAGGATGGCCCCGGCTTCGTTTATAAAATTCATCGACCTTGCCTGTACACTGTAAATGTCAAACTCAGGGAAACCCAACGGGGTAAATTCATTGATTAATTTGCTTCGGACCTAGAATATGAAATAGGACTGAGTTAGTTTGCGAAAGCTACTGACACGCTTCAATATAAATAAACTGCAAGCAGTGGAGATGCTGAATGCAACCAGACTGAGCAGAAGAGAGGTAGAAGATTCATTGGACGCATATATAAAAATAGTCATATTTAATTATTGAAAGCACCTATATAGAACACTCATATTTAATCATTCGAAGCATCTATATAGAACACTCATATTTAATAACTGGAAGCATCTGTATGGAACACTCATATTCAATCATTGGAAGCGACTGTATAGAACACATATTTAATCAATGGAAGCACCTGTATAGAACCATTCTAATGTAATCAATGGAAGCACCTGTATAGAACCATCTTAAGTAATCAATGGAAGCACCTGTATAGAACACTCTTATTTAATCAATGGAAACATCTGTATGGAAGACTCATATTTAATCAATGGAAACGTCTCTAACCAAACGTCTGTATAGAACACTCATATTTAATCGTTGATAGCATCTATATTATAGAACACTCAAACGTATCATTGGAAGCATCTACATAGAACAATGTCATCATTGGAAGTATCCATACAGAACACCCATGATTAGTAACAATATTGGAAGCATCTACATAGAACGCCCATATTTTGTAAGAATATATAGAGTTTGAAACGAATCGAACAAAAACTGTGAACTTCTGAACACGGACAGACACACACCAAGTACAACTGTATAGCTGAGTCATTTCGTCTTTCGCAATAAAGGGGGTTATATTGTTTCATCTTACATTTGGTGGATGAGCGAACAGGAAATCCATCGTGATCGAAAATCTGGCAAAACAATGAAGATTTCTAGACTTCAAAGTTTTGAAATCATCTTCATTCAAATCAGTATGTCATGTCATAACTTTGGTACAGCGTATATTTGTTTAAGCTGTTCATCAGATTACCTTTTTCAATAACAAAGCTTCAGTTGTTTGTACAATCGATTTTCGTCTCCAATCCGTCCTGAAGAATGACGAGTACGCAGTACAATATGTGATTAATGTAATCAAAAGATGGGTGCTTCGTATCGTTTCCACTTAAACTTGAATTTGGAAAAAACACAGCAGAGCATCCCAGATAGCCCGGACCTGGGAATTGTGACAAGATGTGCAAGAAATGGGTAGTCAATGTCCACACGAGCACAATTTCCCAGTATTCAATCATTTTCCAATTTTATTTTAATTCGACAATTTAATTTTATGGTTCCTTTAGCCGATTCTACTATTCAATTCAAACTCGATGAAAAATAGTTCTGCTTTATATGATTTGCTTCAATGTTTGTTTGTGGTTGATCGAAAAGTTCATTCAGCCAGATACGATTTCAAACTCAAGAAATCTGAATGTTTCTCCCAACTTGCTTTTCTAACAGAATGAATGATTATACAGGGTGTTTCAGCACCCTGTATAATCATTCATTCACATTTCCGTGATTTTGACAAAATCTAAAATACGAGATAGCAATTTTGTTCCCAAGTGCGCAGTCTGTTATATCCTATAGACTCGGACTTTTTCTACTGCGCAGCGAGTATTCTGAGCGCGTAAAAATTTGAAAATTTAAATTTTGTAATAACGTTTTATTCGGTTGATAGATATACAATGTCCTAGGATCACTACATCTTCAGTTTTCTGAAATAATGTTTTTAACACTGAAAATAAACTGATTAACTTTTCACAAATTTTTTAACACACAAAATCCTATTAGAGAAGAACAGCTCTTAAAATGTGTGACTGTATAGATTCAAATGATTTGGGAATTTTCGCGCGCTGTTTCTTGCGTCATATGACAAATAAAGTCCGAGTCTATTATGCTGCGATGGAGTATGAAAGTGATAAGGCTAAGTGGCGAGCTAGAGATTAATGTCTTTGGCGATAGGACCTTCGATGACCAACCTTCCACGACGGACGCATGGCATCAATGGTGCTCACGGTCCATTCAAACATTGTTCAATCTAGGGTAAGCATAGATGTATAATAAAACTAGATGTCCGGTAACCGGAATTTTGTGTTTTGGACATGTGGTCTGACTTTGGGGAACTAGCGGGAAAATGATGGAAATTTAGCGACCCAGCTGACTTATTTGA
>JAQFYE010002098.1:0-19396 GCA_034694305.1 Protaphorura glebata | reverse complement strand
CCCCCCCCCCCCGAATGGCCAGAACAATCAGGGAGACTCGGACAAAATGTGAGATACACATTTTGTAGAGAATCTTATGAAGGATCTAGGGAGCCATTTCGCTTGAACATCTGTGGCATGCAGCGGCGCTGACAAGTGCTTAAGTAAGAATCGGCATGAAAAAACGGATTCTTCAACGGTAATTTGACAAAACCACGCCCAAAATAATTCTTTTCTGCAAATCCGCCTATGTTACATATCTTTTTTGCGATATTTTTATGTAATTTTTAAAATTTTGTTCGACTGGTTTGGAGAAGGTCGATTTTTCTCTCCACATGCATTGCTAGCGAAATATCGACTTTCCAGGTCCAACAAAATTAGTAACTGGCGGAAAAATTCAAAAAAACTAGTTTACGGTCGAAAAATTTGTTTTTTCAAGCTGACTGGCTGGATTTTAGTGTACGAAAGAGTGGACGAAACACAAACGAGAATTCCTCGCCGCGTTTAAAGCCGGAATCTATTGTTTGCGTTTGTGTTATGCGATCAAAATTGTCAAATGGGGAAAGAAATGCAAGAAATCTCATTTTCAATGGTCATTATGCATGTTGCAGTAGAGCAGGGATGTGTAGTGAGTCAAACGAAGGAACTACGTCATCGGATTACACGTCATGGAAAGTTTTCAAGTCCAATTAATTGAAAGATTCCAATTGCATTACGAAGTCGAGATCCTGGGCTGCAGCAGGGTAGGCAAGGGGGTTTCACTGCGGTTGGGTTTTAATGGGTTAACCCGCCTAATCCCGGGTTTTAAAACCCCCAACTTTTTCAAAATCCCCAGGGGGTTTAGGGGTTTTCAGGGTTTTGAAGAGTTTATAGACTTTCATCACAACTTAATGGTTCTATATGGTGAAATGGCTAAGAAATCATGAATTGAGCTACAATTTAATTGCATTGTCCAATACAGTCTCGTTTTTCTCGTTATGAAGAATCTCGAGTTACGTTTCTCTAATATATTGTCAGTCTATGACTGCACTTTCACTCTTCGCTAAAATTATTTAATTGATTGGTTTATTGATGGATCCCACCACAGCCTCTTCACTTGTACATTATATTTCTAATGACCGATCATATTCAAATCCGTAAAATTAATATTTCGAAGAGGGCCAATAAAGAAATGGTTCAACGCAAGAGATCACCCACAGTTCTCAGCGATTTTGCATTAGCCGAAGTTCTGAAACGTTAGTTATGGAGTTTCATTTGATCTCTTTGATAGTCATCAATGGAATTGAAATATGTATTTCAGCGATGATCCAGTATGGCTGACGAGAAAAAAGGATTGGATGAATTTGTTGCTATTCTGTTCATCACAACCTGCACTCATAGTCTGAACAAGTTTTCGAGTACCTGATTTTTTGTAACAAGTTATCGTATTGCGTGTTGTCATAATTAGGTTTGCGGGATTTAGTTCAGCGTAAATTGATTTTGTTGCATATTACGTACATACTGTTATTTACTACATATATTACACATACAACCAGCTAAAACCCCTAACTTTGAAACCCCAAAAACCCGCTAAAACCCTTGACTTCTATTGAAACCCGTAAAACCCCATTAAACCCCTTAAAACCCCCTGGGTCGGGGTTTTGATCATTCAAACCCGGGTTTTTGCCTACCCTGGGCTGCAGTGACCAAAGGGAGCAGGCGGTGCAAATGTTGGAATAAATATTGGATCAATGATCTAAATTATCTCATAAAACTATTCCTCTATGAAAGAAAGCTTTAAGGATTGACGTTAATTTGGCTTCGAATGTCCTGTAAGCTTACAACGTAATTAAAATTGAGGGATCACAATTTGTAATACACAATAGTGTACGCTTATTACATCGGCTCTACTTTATTCGGCTCCGAAAATCAATCTCAAATTGATTGTTAAATTGTGTCTGATAAATAATAATGATCTATCAATCGCGCTATAGTACATCATCAAACCTCCATTTACGGTTCCCCTCATTTTTTCTGATTCTTTAATAGTTTGTTAAAATTGGAGCGGATCGACTTTTAATTTCACCAAGTAGTGCGTAAAAGTCGGAGGCAAAGTAGAGAAAGAACAAACGATGTCGTAAATCTCAGAAATTGAATAGAAATGAAATGAATGCGGTGTAGGAATTTGTTAAAATTAATTCAGGTGACCTCGCACCGGCCAATCCATAATTTATTGCCTAAATTAACGAGCCCACATTCTGAACCGATCCAAAATTACCATTTTTTTCGAAATCATAAACTGGGATGTCTAAAAAATCATAGTTCATATACACATAATTCATTCTTCCACGTGGTTATACATACAATGGCGATAGTAGGTTATAACCTCCGCAGCTGGCAAAGTACCCAGCGGAGCGGCCGAGGCTAATTTTTTTGCACTTCGTTAACATTAGTGTCATGTATAAATTAGCTCTGCGTAAGAGAATATGCACATAAAGTAGTGAGAAAAATTTGCCGCAGATTTTTTTTTAATTTTGATTTATTTATGTACTCGTAATGTGTATAAATGGGTTAGTAATTTACCTTATGCCTGCTTCTGCAACTGCCGAGATTTTGAAAAAAACATTTTTTTTCAAATCAAGGACATTTTCTGGACACCAGAACTGGATTTGGATATGTTATAGCCCTGCTGACCTGCTGAACAACTTTTGTGAACGTCCCACCCCCCCCCCCCAAAGTCGCACCGTTTAGGGGCTAGAAATACACGGGGGCATGTGCTTCGCCGAATCCGCCCTGGGTGTAGCACATTCCCCCATTGAAAAACTGTAAAATGTATAAAATGGGTCACTCTGAGAAGTGTAAACACATTTGTTCGAGCTTTTGGTCTAATTTTAACAGGCAAATTAAGTAAAGAAATTCACACTTATTAAATTTATTTCTGTATCCAAATACGAACAAAATCTCAAACGAAAGTGTTAACCCATCTCACAGTGATCCATTTAACACACAGCAATTTCTCGGAAAAACAAATATTTGGAAATTTGTATTTGCCGAGATCAATTTTTGCTAAAGACAATAGTTGTGATTTTGTGAATCTGATTCTCTTGTGATTTTGGAATTTAAAAAAAAACGTTATGAAGAAACGAATAGTACGGAAAAACAAGAAACATGTCAAATGACGATTATTTAATATCGAAGTTAGAGATACATTGCGTTGCGATTAAAAATTAGCCACGCCCTGGTAAATGAAATTGTGCAATGATAAAGGAAACGGTTATTTATTGACAGGTCGATGGACCCCCCCCCCCTCCCCCCTCATTTACGCCACTGCATATTAGTGTCGGATACATCCCCCCAAATCAGCAGACAGATTCAACCACTGAATTGATAAGTCCGTCACAAAACTTTTTGCACTGGGCCCCGTTAAACAATCAACTTCGTCTTTTAGTCGTAAGTCGAACTAGTATAGTCAAATAGTAAAGTGTAGTCAAACTTATAGTAAGTAGTCTTGCCATGTTGTTCATTTTTTTGCTTCTTCGTTCGTTCGTTCGTTCCTTCGTCGCGAACTTCGTTCGCATAGGCATTGAACGAACAGGCTTGGCCAGTCTTATCTTACTCCAAGGTAGCACTTGACGAAAGCTGTTCGTTCAATGTCCATGCATTATATATTATACTATGTCCGGACACTAACTTATAAGGCATTACGCTGCAAATATTCTCTGAAAAGGAAATGTCTAGATTCAGTAAAGCAGTCTAGTCCAGTCAAACGACACATATTAATTATGGAGTTCCAAATTAGTTGTGGTTTGGTGGTGTAGTAATTAGCTGCAAAATTTAACTACTTCCCTTTCATTTTTGTTCGACTCCTGATAGTAATACAATTAGTCATTCACTGCCTTACATTCTCTCCACTGTGATATTTGAATATTTGACGACAGTAGAAAATTTCTCCCGGAGTATTCATTTAATCGCTCTTGACTTAAACGAAACGATCACAATGGCTAGTTATTTAGAATTAGTTACACCTGGAATTATCCTGTTTTTACTCGCATCGGATCCAATTATCCGGATAGGCATTTCACGTGCCGAAATAACTGTAAGTTATTACGCCTTCCATGCATATGACTGATGTGTCTGCTTAATACGGGTGTTCTAGGTTCAGGAATATCAATCCAGTTCAAGCCCATGAGTTGAGGGCTAGACAGATGTGGCATAATCTGGCATAAGATCATATATAATATACATATTGTAATTTAGTCCATTTTGAATAATACAGACTTCAAAACATGGAGTTAGTTGGGTCGGCACACCATAACTGTACTTCAAGGATCGGCTAGAGAATAAGTGCACACATTTATAAGATATCATATTGAAGTAGCAAATTATAAGTGTGACTACAAAACCATGCTGTTTTCCTCGGTGGTGCATTTTTACTCGGTTCAGCACAAGGACCTACGCATGAATAATAATTTAACGAGTAGGGTAAGCTGGGCTAATTATTCCCACTTTTGTGGCTGGGAGATTCACAAGGACGTTATCTCGTATTACCTGAAAGTATCGATTCGGACTCATGAAGTATGCGATCTTCTCTAAAAATCTTTTTTTTTTGAAATCTTTAACCTTTCCTAACCTCAGTAAAACAATAATTCTATGTAACCATAACGACGAGGTCCAAAAATGAAGATATGCGCTAATTAATACCACCGCTTGGGCTAATTATTGCATACCCTGGGCTAATTTTTTCCATTGCTAAATTCAACTGTTTACATCCTTTGGGAAAAATTAGCCCGGCTCCCGAGAACCACTCATTTGAATTTCGAGCCAAAAATTATGTAAATATGGGCTTAAATACGTGAGAGATAGGGAAAAATGAGCCCAAAAGTCGTGGGAATAATTAGCCCGTTCTTTCTTTATATACAAATTTGGATGATTTTATCAAAATTATGAAAATAGTTAAAATCTGACGACAAAAAGTAAGTTGGTTCAAGATTTACGAAGAATAGTAGAAATCAAGAAAAATATGGATGTGTCGTGACCTGGTACAGAATTTTCACAATTCCTTAGCTCCGGAAGTGACGAAATTATTGACTGGGAGCCGGCGGTCACCCAAAATTTCAGAAAATGTTGTTTTGATTTTGTGTGGTTTTAATGAGTTGAAGAACTGGCGGTATAGTATTTGCCGGCGATACACACTTGAGTTTTCCCAGTCCGTTCCAATTTTAAATTATTTTATGACACTCGTGTGCCATATATTTTACAAAAAGTGGGCATAATTAGCCCAGTGGGATAAATTAGCTCTGCTTACCCTATCTGCGATGTGAGCATATCAACGTATTTGTGATTACAGTGTTATAAGCTTTGATCATTAAAAAAACGAATGTCTTTTTGCATTATTGACTAGGTTGGAGGAGTAGGAGAAAGAAAGTGCTCAAGCAGAGCATGGTCTACAGTTTATGAATCGGAAACCGAGTTGGGATCATCTGAATTCGTTGAGTTCGCTTTTGTTGATTGGCCAGGTGTGAACGTGGGGAACCCTAATCCTGTCCGGTTGGAAGATCAGTCACGTGTGCTCCTGGGCAAGTATGAATTAAATCCAAATTCTTTAACATTTGGTGACAAGTTAGACTCTCTCAAGATTGTTGACACGACGTTGGTCAATGGATCGCTGTTCGATCTCTTGAAATCTGCTGTTAATCTTCGATACCTGAAGATAAATGGAATGGGCGACGTGGTTGACATCAGGACTCCAGACTCCCCTACATTCCTTGATAAGTTGGAGACTCTGACGTTGTCTAGAGCCGAATTCGTCAATGGAACACTCTACAGTTTATTGAAGTCTGCGAATAGACTTGAAGCCCTGCACATTGAAGAAATGCGTGGTGTAATTGACCTTCGAACACCAGAATCTTCACATTTCCTCGGCAAATTACAGTTTTTGACGATCCAGGACACAAAGCTCGTAAATGGAGTTCTGTACAATTTCCTAAAATCTGCTAATAATATTTACAGACTTCAACTTCTAAACGTGGGTCAAGTTGACATTTCGACTCCGCCGTACTTCCAAGGTTTCATTGACAAATTAGAATTTCTGACGATACATGAAACAAAACTGTTGAATGGGAATCTAAACATATTCTTGGAAGGATCAATCAATCTTAAATACCTGGACGTTGAAAGAGTTGTCGAAACTGACATTTCAAAATTACCTCCGAAATACTTAACTCAGCTTTCAATACAAGACTCAAACTTAACTGAGTCGACTCCAGTGAAATTTGAAAAGTTAGAGAAAATTTCTTTAAAAGATTGTGTGACGACAGACAGGAATATCTTTGAAAACTTCGATCAGCGCTTTCCAAATGTAGAAGAATTTTCATCTGGGAACAAACTGATCGTGAATCCCAAAGCATTAGCCTCCATGTTAAAAAGTGCGGCATTAGTGAGCCTTGAATTCTCTTTTGACTTTGACCCGCCAATAAAATCTTTCGATTTTGGTGTTGTCATGAAAATTATGATGGATGCCGGTTATTCTCATGGTTCACAATGGCTTGAATCCGATGCACCACCACCGGATCGTGATGTCAACCAGAGAGTTCATCAAATTCTCTTTATGAAAAAACGTCTGAATGGAACTTACGAATGGGAATGTATTATTGATTACACTTCGTTTGGAATATTCGGACTTGTCGAAGATATCAAACCTCAAGAACCAAAAGCAGCCATTTACATCTATTTTGGTCTCCTGTCAATTTTAATTGCGGTTGGGTTAATTGGGAATACACTTAGTGCCATCGTTTTGAAGAGAAAGGTCAAATCCTCGGCAACGATTATTCTCATCGGTCTCACATGTTTTGATTTCTTTGTCATTTTTACGTATCTCCTAAGTTCCTTCTTCAATGCCAAGTTATTCTACAGTATGTTTATTAAGACAGGGAAGAAATCGGAGACGTATAGTGTTGAAGAGCATATGTGGATGGCTGAACAAAATGATGTTCAAACATTCATCATTTATCCACTCAATAAAACAGGTGAGCTACTTATCATGAGATTTGTATCGAATTGTATTCACAGACATTGGTCTTAATATTTTGGTCGAATATATTACGATCTTGGTAATTTCAATAGCTTACACTGGATCAGTCTACACAACCGTTTTGATTTCACTGGAACGGTTTATTGCCGTATGTTGGCCATTAAAATCCAAACACCTCCTTCGCTCAAGAAACTCCAAATTGGGAATGTTGAGTATCTTCATATTTTCCGTACTCCTAAATTTTCCTCGGTGGATAGAATCCTACGAATGGAATTTCTATACGGAATCCAGTCTTCAATGGAATGACTACTATCGTCCGACCTTCATGAGAATTCAGAGCTACAAAACAATCTACCATGGATGGGTGTGGACAATTGTCATGTAC
Organism: Protaphorura glebata; assembly: GCA_034694305.1. Classification (NCBI taxonomy): domain Eukaryota; kingdom Metazoa; phylum Arthropoda; class Collembola; order Poduromorpha; family Onychiuridae; genus Protaphorura; species Protaphorura glebata. Next base: position 12,023 of record JAQFYE010002098.1, on the reverse strand, counting down.
ATACTTCCATTCATTCTAATGGGCGTTTTGAATTTCAGGCTTTTGCGCCAAGTGAGTTTGTCAAAATTAATTACTCTGTAACCTTAATCGTAATACCATATATCAATATATGGTCGGTGCAGTGCGTTCAATCTCGGTCTTACATTACGTACTTAAAATTTTAAATCTCTTTAAATTCCAGATTAAAAAGACGAAAGATATACGGAAATCTCTACAATCTGCAAACTCGGAAACAGCCGGAGCCAAAACTGCAGAGGAAGCTGAAATTTTATCCTTGACAAAGATGCTGCTTTGTGTCGTCGCCGTATTTGTGGTTTGCAACACAGTTCACATTGCAATTGTCTTTTATTTTCTTATGAATTATGAGTATATCGAACTGTCAACAATTGAGGCTGTGTCTTGTCTCCCGATTATCATCAACTCCTCAGTGAACTTCATCATTTATATCGTCATCGGGAAAACACTGCGAGCAGAATTCCTTACGATCATACCGAAATCGGTGTTACGTTGTTTCAATTCCGGCGTAGAAGGTCGTGCGCCTGTTGAACTGTCGATGAATGTTAACAAATAGACTTTAGGAAGGTAGGCAATAGTATCAAAATCTAACGATAGCCAATAAAATAATTCTACTGTCCCTTGACAATGTAAAGAATCAAAAATTGCCTATCAGGGTAAAGTATGGAATTATTGTTCGGAAGAAAATTGCATGTGGAAAGACAGGGAATAAAATTATTTCTTCTATTTGGAAACATAATCGGATCAGCTCTCGAGTACTCTGGATTGGGATTTATATGAAAAATGAAAGGTGAGATTATTTGTATTCTAATAGAGATAAGTGTATTGTTTCAAAAACCATTTAGTTGTTTGACAATTCCATTAATTAGGAATTCATTTCTGTCAGTGTATAGCCAACATACAGGGTGTCCACGAAACATCTCCTCCTATTTGAAATTATATATCTTTTAAACGAAATAACCGATTCGTACGCGGGTTTTACCAAATTGAAGCCAAATGCCAAGCGGAATGATTGCAATTTAGTCTCTGGCATAAAATTGTGAGTTGCGATCTGGAGAAAATGAAAAGTACAAAACCAAAAGTTCTAACTTGGTGGAGATAGGACCAAATTTCATGCAAATTCAAAGTTCGCCGCAGCAACCATTATTGATTTCAACAAATTCGGGTCGATTTTTTGGCTTTGGTAAAGAACATTTATTTTTACTTGGGGATTCCATCGAAGTACAAGAGATTCAAATTCGAGACTTATGAGGAAATTGAACTTCTGATCAAAGGAGGACTTCCAAACCAAGCTTTATTCTTGCCGATGCTCAATTCCATATTTGGAAGAGTCAAATGATCAACATATACGTAATATTCAACCCGATTGCGAATTTCTACATTTCTTATTATCCAGTGCACTGTCGGATGCATATTTATTGAATATTTTTTATTACTATTTACATTATTAATTTAATTACTATATTTGGAACGGTTGGTGGAAGAAAATAATAATATAGTTTTATAATTAGATTACATGATTGTTTTTAAATGGGGTATCCACAGATTAACAGTGGCAGATATTGTCCTTCCCTCATACCGGAATGACTATTTACTTGCCCCGTGCTGGCCACTGTTACGGTTACAAAGAAACCAAAAAAGTCCAAAGTATTTGAACACCCTAGAAAACCTCTTTGAAAACACATGAAGCCGAAATTGTGAGGCAAAATCAACATGCTCAGAAAATGACGATCCATGGCTTAGAATTTTCAGAATGCACTTGTGAATGTGGTGGTGAAGTTCATTTTTCGAAATTTTGAAGTGTTCATGGTATCAGGCGGAAAATCACGAAGAAACGGCAAAGAACACGTCAAAAAACGGATTTTTTTATTTTCCATCTTGTGCTGCGCTCGAACGCGCTCTCAGATGGAGTTGAAATATATCGTGTGAGATCACATTTGAGCTAATCTATCTGACGAGGTATTCCACTTGATTGTACCTATTGTGGTTAGATACCCATGGCACAATACATAAAATATACCCTGTACGGCTGATTTAGACCGAGGCAAGAATAACATTGCTCATATCCGTGGAAATGCGATCTCTCTTCGCTTCATCTAGTGCAAGTCGTGTGGCATTTTTAAGGAATTTTTCAATCGGTCTTAGCTCTGACATGAAGACCAACCCGTAAAAAGTGACGAATAGTTAATATACGGAAAGATTAGACTCTTGATTATATCACTAATTGACATTCGGCAAACCAGGTCGCAAATTGGACAATGTTAACATTTTAGTGTAGAACATGCGTGTCTAGGTGAGATGCATGATAGCGTAATGTAAATGTGGAACCCTATGTCTAATTAAACTAATTGACATCTAATTAAATTATCGGATAGAAGACGAACTGAGAGATCAGTATCGAAATTAGATTATAGATTAAAGATTGACTTTTCATCCATACACTTTATCGCGAATGAAACATTTCGGCAATATAACTAGCAACTCAAGGGTGAGATAACCAATATTCGGGTGAACTTTGTGTAGATGGCGCTGAAGGTACTGAGTCTCCAAACTGTATTCTACGGTGGAGCCTACGCGTGGTAGGAATTGCACAACAGCTCTACACGACGTGCGTACGTTGGAACATCCGTCAGTCAGGCTACCCGACCAAGTCGTATTACACGCCTAACCTTTGAAAGTGCTATAGTATGTGCAAATCCAGGCTAAGCCGCCTCCTATATAGTCACAAACATTTTATGTTCTTCTTGTCGTTACCCTACTATTCAAATATTCGGGTTTCTAGGGTGCTGTGAGAACACATTTTTTAAAAACAGTTGTGTATGAAATGTATGAAGCAATGTAATGGAACTTGAATAAACTCATAAGTTGGCATACTTTTATTCAGAGTGGTTACTTTCCCCTACCGCTGGGAGTACCTATAAAGAGAATTCTTCCTTTCAAACTACTTTGGATACCTCTAGAGACGTGTCACTGCCTAGAAATAATTTCCCACTACTAGGATGACGTATGAAGTGGTGACACTGCATAGAAGTATTTCCTTACTGTTTGGGCACTCTGAGCACATTCAAACTTTGCAAACATTCAATTTTATCATACTTTCTTGATTTTAGTTTTCGGAGAAAGTCCCATGAAATATGATTTTTAACTATTTGATTATCATAATAAGGCTTTTGTCGTATTGACTAGTCAAAATAAATATATATATAAATATAATTTATGGCAGGCCTCTAACCCAAGTGAAGTATTAATATTCTTGTTCGTTTGAGATGTACTTGAGATAAGAATTATTCGAACGCAATCGGTTTTTCGAAGGTCTAGTAGTTCCCTCGTCAGAATTGCAGGTGCACTAGACGTGTGAATCAGCCGTGATTTTGAGGGAGGGTTCGAATTTCTTTTCACACGTTATGGGTTCGGCTTGTCTGAATTATCGGGCCTAGGTCGAACCGACATAGTTTGGCGAAGTTTTCCATCCCTAATAGAAGACCACACAAGAGATGGGGATGACCAGACAACGTTAAGAGATAGGGATGACCACATAACGTTAAGAGATGGGGATGACCACATAACGTCAAGAGATGGGGATTACCACAACGTTAAGAGATGGGGATGACTACATAACGTTAAGAGATGGAGATGACCACATAACGTTAAGAGATGGGGATGACCACATAACGTTAAGAGATGGGGATGAGCACATACCGTTAAGAGATGGGGATGACCACATAACGTTAAGAGATGAAGATGACCACATAACGTTAAGAGATGGGGATGACCACATACCGTTAAGAGATGGGGATGACGACAAGTCGTTAAGAGATGGGGATGGCCACAAGGTTATGAGATGGGGATGACCACATAACGTTAAGAGATGGAGATGACCACATAACGTTAAGAGATGGAGATGACCCCATAACGTTAAGAGATGGGGATGTAGTCCTGTGCAACAGAGAGCGGTCAGGTGGACAGTATAACTTGCATTGGTTGGAATATAAGACGCTGTCCCAAATGCTGCACGTGAGAACCACGTATCGTGTTTCGCATTTTTTGGCTATGTAACAACAAAGATCAGAAGGCGGTAGTGTCAGGTGAGAGGTCTGAGTAATATAAGGTTCTGAGGTGCTGCCGACTGCGTTCTATACATGAAAAACTGTAGTTTTGGTGTGGTAGTTGTGACAGCAAAGATAATCGCGTGACAGACAGACAGACAGACGGACGGGGAAGATTTTATAAGCCCTTTACAGGACTGTGTCCACGGGCTAATAAATCATGGTCTTATATCAAACATCATCACGGAATGTTTCAGTTTCTAGAAATAGGTTACGTGGAATAGAAAACTGGGACACCATGCAGACATCAGACGGGCAACGTATAGTTACATTAATTGTTTTGATAACCTCGGAACGGCGACCAAGAATGGACTTCAGATCCAAGCCAGAAATGTGTGATATTTGCACGCGTTACATACCTAATGGTACAATTATTATAACCAAAGGATTTAAAGTGAACAAAACTTTAAATAAACTTGTTGGCTCAATGTTGCATGTTCTCCAGACTAAATGAATTCAATTCGTATATGAAATATCATTATGGAATGACTCAGTTCTGAATAAAACTGAGACACCAGACGGGCAACGCAAACACACTGATTCTTTTCATAACCTTGGAACGGTTACCTAGAATGGACTTAGATTTAAGCCAGAAGTGCGTGATATTTGCACGCGATACAGACCAAATGGTACAATTATGATAACCTACTTGGATTTAAAGTCAACAAAAGTCTAAAAAACTTGTTGACTCAATGTTACATGTTCTCCAGACTAAATGAATTCAATTCTTATATGGAACAGCATTATGGAATGACTCAGTTAACTGAGACACCAGACAGGCAACGCAAACACACTGATTCTTTTTATAACCTTGGAACGGCGACCAAGAATGGACTTAGATTTAAGCCAGAAGTGCGTGATATTTGCACGCGATACATACCGAATGGTACAATTATTATAACCTACTTCGATTTAAAGTCAACAAAAGTCTAAAAGAGTTGTTTACTCAATGTTACATGTTCTCCAGACTAAATTAATTCTATTCTTATATCGAACATCATTATGGAATGACTCAGTTCTGAATAAAACCGAGACACCAGACTGGCAAGTGGCAACGCAAACACACTGATTCCTTTCATAACTTGGAACGGTGACTAACAATTGGCTTTAGATCCAAGTTTGAACTTGATAAACATAAATGCTTTAACGAGAACTGGGAAAACGTTATTCATCAGAGAGTATCAAGATATACTTGCATTTAAAATGAACAAATAAGCCGATCAAATTTGTTCATTCCTGGTTATTTGAGAGATGACCACAATGTGAATGTAGATGAATGTGACCTTCACATTCTCATGAACAATCTCGGTATAAAAGTAGACAATGTGCGAATGGTAAATTAAAGACCTGCATTTGGTCCATACTCCTTCTCGATTGATCCCATCAGACAGATCCACCGGCAATTCCGCATATTAATCGTTAGTACATAAATTAAATTAATATTTTCACAGAAACCAGTCCGGGTCAAATAACAAGAGCAGGTTTATATTGACTGTAACGAATACCTTAACTTTGTCACCCCATTTTAGATTTACCAATTAACAGGCAAAAGATAAATTCTACACTAGAACAATAAAGCGGTAGTAACAACAAAAATAGAAATAAATTTAGTTGAATGGACATGGTCGCGCGTAACCATTGCCCACCCTCTTGCTGCTCAATCGGGGGTATTCGGAGAAAACCTTAAATATGCAGTTTCTAAAAAATCTTATAGGGGATATAGGTTTCTTTTATAATCAGTTGCGCCTGGCGGAGTTCACGGGCGCGTGAGTTAAGATCGGCGTGAAAAGAGGTTTTTGAACGATTTATTATATACAACATTCCCAAAATATATTTTGCTGTAGAATGTTGAGTTGGAGAAAGTTGATTCTCACTTTAGATTGCAAGACCAGAGTTCATTCCCTACAAATGCGTTGCCAGCGAAAACCCGACTTACCCGGGCTCGAGTGTTCGAATAATATCTCAAACAACCGTAATTGGATTTGGTAGAATTGGACTAGTTAATGTAAGTAATCAAGTTCATAGCTCACGCAATAGTATTTAAATTATGTCAAAGTGATAACATCGGCGGATATCAAAAAATATTTTGTTCGTATTTTAGGGAATAAGTTGTTCAAAACCCCGACTTTTTATACCTATCTTCCTTAATTGCTCGTCAGAGACCCTAGGCGCAAATGATTTTAAAAGGGAATTGCTCCACGAATCCTGTATAAACTTTTCTGCATGGTCAGTTGTGCATTATATCTGCATCTTCCCCTGCTTTGACTGCAGGAAGGGAGCACATCTTACACGCGAGTATGTACTCAAGCATTTGTATAATTTAGGACTTCTGGACATATCAACCTATTGAACTAATGGAAGGCCAAACCGTAGAAGCAAACACCACCTGGGGACAAGACTCAAAAAGGACGGTACGAAGAGCAGAAGCTGAAATTGAAATCCCGACAATCGATTCTGAATTGTACGGAACCCTTCACTTCAAAGGTATTCTTCAGTGCATGCTACCAATCGAAGACTTCCCACAACCGAACTTGGAAGAAGACGCTGTAATGGATTTACTGGTTCATAACTGGTTGGTCAAATTTCAAATTGCAAGCCTTGAAGAAACTCACTATAGAAAATTCAATCAACCGTACGCGCTATTCTCCGCATTTTCAAATCCGGTTGACAACATTTCGGGAGAGAAAATGTTGATTTACACTTTGATTCAGGCTTGGTCGTGGCGAGTAGACGACCGGCTCGAAACGGATCTCAAGACAAAAGAGGACTATTTCAGGAACGCTGAGAGATATCATAAATTTCGAGAAATCTGTGTAAACATTATGAAAGGACACTACGCAAATTTGGGCCAACTACAAAATAACGACTTCTCAATCCATCCGGAAATGTTTGCCGCACTCTTTGATATTTATTCTCGCCTTTGTAAAGAAATCAAGGACTACCACAAAAATAATTATTACTTCATCAAACAGTTGGACAATTACTTAAACGGTGCTATTTCCATCCATGATAGACGCGTTGACTTTTCCGAGGACATTTTTAAAGTTTTACGAATGTACGATAGTGGCGGTCATGTGGTTATTGAAACTATTGCCATGCTCCGAGGCGTCATTTTGTCGAAGAATGATCGAAAAAATTTGATTCTTCAAAGACTTATAGATTTGTCCGTAAAAGAGATGATTCTCACGAACGATTTAGTGGGAATCCGTAAGGACATTAAGATTAATGAGTTTTGTAACCTCATTTTATTTAAAACTAGGACTAGTGGCGACGTTAGAAAATCCTTCACTGAAGTCACCAATGAAATTAATTCAGGCGTGATGAAAATAATTTCGGCGGCAGCGCTATTGAGGGAAACATTTCCGACCAATCAACCTCTGCATGAGTACATTAAACTCATTGAGCTGTGCTCGGACGGTAATCTTCGTTTTTGCAGCTATTGCATGCGATATGGCAACCTTAATATGAATATGAGGGACTCTTGTCTTGAAATGAACGGATTATAGTTTCCTCCGGCTCCTGAATAGTCGAATTGTAGATATCACCTTTTTGTTTATGCTATAATAAACGCCACACGTCACTTGAAATGTCTTGAATTTGTATATTTTTACTTTTCGGGTTATTTTAATTAGATGATTAAGCAGTGATTATTTGAACGGTTTGTAGTGCTCAACTACGTTAACATTGGATTGTATAAATTCCACATTACATCAGTAGTAAAATCAATTTAATGAGTATGGTTTTGTCCTTTCATTATATTCCATAAAACGCCATTTTGTTATAACATTGTACAGAGGCTATTCAAAACAGAATTCAGCGAAACATAATAAAGTCATTTGAACTATCCTGTCAAATCTCATATTTGATGACACCATTGGACGGAGCAAAGAGACTAAACAATTCGATCAAATTCCGTTGTAAAGAGAGCCGGTAAGTCCAAACAAACAAAAAAGTGCAAAAAAAACTCAAAAAATGAAAAGTCTATATGACTTCAACACTAACTGCAGATCAATGGCTGTCGCAAACATCCCGCAAACATGGCGGGTATCCACCCGACAACGTTAAATTCCAAGATGCCAGGTTTCCGTAATACAAGGGCATGGGATGCGCGACCAAGCAAGAAAAAAGGCTATTTCCGGTTGTTTACTAGTTACCGATTCTCCTCACGTAAACAAATGGTCCAGACTTCTTGGGACGGAGTATGGTTGATCACGGAAGAAAGTTGGCACACTGGCGCTTTATGTACAGGGTGGCATGTAACCATGGCACCCCTTCGGTAGCCCGCTCTGAGGTAGTCGGACAAAGAGTGAGAAGCGCAGTTTGTAAAGAATGTTATGAAACATTTAGGCAGGTATTGCGTTTGAAGATCCGTTACGAGTAGTTGCGCTGACGATCGGTCAAGTAGAAATCGGATTCCTGAACGGTGTTTTGATAAAAAATTGCCCAAAACAATTTTTTTTCAAAAAATCTGCCAACGCAATCTATTTTTCCAATAACCCCAAATGACTTTTTCCAAACCGGTAAAACTATTTGTTTTAAATTGCTTAAAAATGTTACAAAAAAGATAACATCGACAGATTTTAAAATTTGTTGGAGGCGTTTCTGTCCAAATACCCCGCCGAAATCCGTTTTTGTTGTCGAATTTTACTTAAGTCCTCATAAGGGCCGCTACAACGGATCTTCAAATTTAAACTAATAGTAATGCAACAAACACATAAATAAACGAAATCAATCAATCAATCAATCAATTGAATAGCTCCCTAGACCCGCAATAAGATTGGTCAAAATGCATCTTTCAATTTTTGCCCGACCCCTTTATATTGTGCTGCCGAGGGGTGGAAAAGGTTACGTGCCACCCTGTTCTTTTAGTTGCACATTCCAGTTCCAACGATACATAATACTAAGGTTTGAGTGTGCTACGGAAATTCTGGCGTAATTCTTATAATGCGGAATCGATTCCGTTTATATCACCTTATAATTATTTGAGAAAAGGATTTACCACTAATAACCATGATAATCGCAGTTTTCATGCGTGGAGGCAGTTTTTTCTGGCATATATTTTTGTAATTTTATCTCTAAAATTGTGAATATTGAATCTCAGGTTTGTAGCGTTCCCATGCCCAGAAACGTTATTTATGTGGAGGAACAAAGGAACACGTGTTTCATGTGTTTTTTAATACGTGCCGTATGCGGGATGCAGATAACAATAGTTGTAGAGTAAAGCCATATTTATTGAAGTCAATCAGTTTAAAGTGAGAAATGCTTTTCATTTCTTAATCGTCACTCTTCGAGTTTGTAATAACTACACCGAATTTTTCGAGCGTGCCAATTTGTGATGATGTTTAACTGTTTGACATTAGCCGATATGATTATCCTTGCACATCCCGTGAAATCTAATGTAAAATATTAGAAGACTTGAAAATGTTCCGGTTGATAACCAGTTTAATAAGTCGCGCGACGTAATATACGAGGGAATGACTTATTGCGGATGCTCTGTCTGTCCATTTGTCACGCTTTTCATAAATTTTTAAAATGATGATTCCACCATGTATTGATTGGAGCATGCGCTGCACCAAATACTAAAAAAAACGCTACGCTATAGTATACATCCAGAGAACATGGGGAGAGGTGTCTGTCCTTTTAAGGGCTATCATTGGTAGAATGGGCCCCGGCAAATCCTCTCATTGGATGCATTGAATAGGCATTGCATAGCACTGGCTTGTGCGGTATGGTGACATGTATGATGGCGGGGTTTGGACTAATATCCATTCTACAGCATGGGATTGAGACATCTCTTAGGCAGAGATGAGAATCATCGAGTAACTCTTTACTCTACGGCGTTGCGCAAAGTGGTTAATCAGCGTTATCAATCCGTATATTCTGTAGCGTGCGCTTCATGGATTCTAACATTATTGCATGACTCTACAGAATATTCGGATATGTCAATTAAATTAAGTGTCTCCAACAATAGGAGGGCATATGTCTCCAACTTTAAGTGGGCATATCTCAAGGAGGGCATATCTCTCCAGTATTACGAGGGCATATCTCAAGGAGGTCATACGTCTTCAACATTAGGAGGGCATATGTCTCCAATATTAGGAGGACATCGCTCCAACATTAGGAGGGCGTATCTCTCCAACATTAGGAGGGCATATCTCTCCAACATTAGGAAGGCATATCCCTTCAACATTAGGAGGGCATATCTCAAGGAGGGCATATATCTTCAACATTAGGAGGGAGTATCTCAGGAAGGGCATATCTCTTCAACATTAGGAGGAATATCACAGAGAAGGCATATCTCAAGGAGGGCATACGTATCCAACATTAGGAGGGCATATGTCTCCAACATTAGGAGGGCATATGTCTCCAACATTAGGAGGGCATATCTCACCAACACTGCTGCCTAGTAAACTTAACGTGATAGACCTATCTCTACAGTATTAGAAGGGCATATCTCTCTGTCATATCTAGGTAATCGTGTGTTATCGAGGAAGCACTTCTGCCTAGTACACGTAGTGACCTAGCCCTATCTCTTAACGTTAGGAGGGCATATCTCTCCAACATTAGGAGAGCATATCTATCTAACATAACTATGTAATTGTACTACTGCTGCTTAGTAAATTTAATGAAATAGACCTATTTCTACGGTGGACGTAATCCCTAGTACCCGTAATGACATATCCCTATCTCTGAACGTTAGGAGGGCTGAGGGCATATCTCTCTAACATTAGGAGGGCATATCTCGCGGACATAAGTATGCAATTGCATAACTGCTGCTTAGTAAACTTAATGAGATAGACCCATAGAATTAGTCAGATTGTTTCTATGTTTTTTCTCCAATCTAGAGAGGTCCTTGTCATGTAACTCCAGGTAACGCCTTTTTTGAAAGATGGAGTAAAATCGCGCAAAAATTCAAATATGATTTAAATATTTGGCGAAAGTTTTATTGACCCCGACGCCAACTCTTATTTATTTTGTCCCGTAACCAGTAGAAATTTTCAAAAAATAGAAATAGAAGCCTGATTCTAATGAATAAAATTCTCGTTACTATTAATTTGCTCGTGCTTCGAATTTTTATGCCTATATAATAATGAAGAACAGAAAGCGGTAGTGTGGGGTGAGAGGTCTGATAAATATACGATTCTGAGGTGCTGTCGACTTTGTTCTATATGTGCATGTTGAGATTTGGTCTGCCAAGACCGGTGCTAAATTCTAAAATGTTTGTTTAGTTTCACGACGTGGTCGCTGAGGTGTGTGATTGAATATGAACTGAATAAAGCCATTGTTGCTAAATTCCACACTGAACGAGTGATTGTCCTGATGAGGACGCTAAACTGGCTAAATGAAAAGACCGTAAACTCCACAAATGAATTTAGTCGGAATTTATTGTTAACCGGAAGATGAGATACAATTGACTGTACACAAAATTGCCTGTTTATTTTCTCAGTAAAATGGTTGGACTCTACAATACTTGTCGCAAAGCCCCTTACTTTGTGGATCTGAGAACCGCTCTAAAAGCCGGCCAACTGATGGTAGCTGATGAATTGTCCATCAGGACAGGTCGCTGGGTTACGCTGGGCTACTCAATAAAAGGAGAAACACCGATAAATGCTATTGTAGGGTATTTTATTGCTAACCCGGTGAATGAATGATTTGGCTCACGGTCGTAGGCCGGGCTAGTTGCTAGCATTGTACTAAGAGTAGGGTAGGTAGGGCTAATTATTCCCACCGGGCTAATTATTCCCACTTTTTGTAAAATCAATTGCTCACTGTACCCCAATGTCATAAAAAAAATTAAAAATTGGAACGGACGGGGAAAACTCATGTGTATCGCCGGCAAATACTCTGCCGCTAGTTCTTCAACTCATCAAAATCGCACAAAATCAAAACAAGATTTTCTAA
>JAQFYE010002097.1:0-19398 GCA_034694305.1 Protaphorura glebata | reverse complement strand
GATCGCTATATGGAAGTATCTTTCTGTATGTTCTTAAAAGTTTACACATTTGTAATTTCTTCCGGGGTTTCTTCGAAATCGGTTGATGTCTAGTAGGAAACGTGCGATCGTGTCTAATTTTACTGGTTTCCTCGCAGCTACTGACTGCTAGTCCAAATTCGAGGTCGGTCAAAATCAAGAATAGAGAAAATACGGAGAAGATATTGGCTGCCCTCCATGCTACGGGAACTCAGTCCTTACAGGTCGGTATATTACTAAATAATTAAATTGAATTCGTAATTTGTAAAGAATTACTATTTTCTGAACATTGAAACAGGTAATCTCAGACTTCGACATGACCTTAACGCGTTATCATTTTGAAGGTTCGAGATGCCACTCCACCTATGGTAATTCGTTTTAATCTGTAAAAATTTTGTACTCGTTATGTTCATGGTGTATATCTTTATTGCATGATCCGCTTAATGATATGATTTTTAAATATTTTAAGTGGACGTTGTTTCAAACAGGTGTATTAGACTACAGTCCATTAATGACTGAGGAGTTCAAGACGACGGCCTGTAGTCTATCATCAAAGTATTACCCGATCGAGATTGATCACGAATTGTCAGCTGAAGAAAAAATTCCTCACATGGAGGATTGGTACAGGGCATCCAATGCAAACATTGTATCTCAAAATATTCACAAGAGTCTTGTCAAAAAAATGGTAGCTGATTCCCGGGCTATCCTTCGGTAATAAAATATTTCAATTAAATATATTATATTTAAAAGAAATCATGGCTATGAATATGACTTATGCCGCTCATAAGAAATGTAGTTTTAACATTCGGAAACTTATTAAAATTTTCAGAGATAATGCCGTAGAGACATTGAAAACCTTGTACGAAGCAAATGTTCCTGTCCTCGTGTTCTCTGCTGGTGTCGGAGACGTTTTAGAAGAAGTTCTTCATAAATACGAAGTATTTTATCCGAATGTTCAAGTAATCTCAAATCGAATGATTTATAATGATGACGAGACAGTCGTCGGCTTTAAGGAACCTGTGATACACATGTACAACAAAAATGTAACAGCGTTAGGAAATGCTGCTACATATTTTGAGAAGGTAGGAGCTAGGACCACTGCGATTCTTCTTGGAGATAGTTTGGGAGACGTCCACATGAGTACTGGAGTACCGAATCTCGGTGCCCTCTTGAAAATCGGATTCTTGAATATCAAGGTAAACGTCGTCAAAAGTGTTCCGGAATTTTAGTATCAGAAATGTTTTTAATTTAATTTAATTTTTCTGGTTAGATTGAAGAGAGCATGGATGTTTTTATGGATCATTTTGACATTGTCCTTGTGGATGATCAGTCCATGGATTTTCTCAACGCGCTGCTCAGTCTTTTGATTCAGCAAGAATAAAAATAAGTATTGACATATCAATTCCAGTTTACCTCCGGTGTATGCCCAGGAAATGCCGAATGATTCTACTGTTCCAGATTTTTACATACAAATGTGACAGAAGAATTTAATTTGATCTACCTCTCGAAATTAATAAATATTACGTTCACGTTATACATATTAACAAGAATTCTCGTTGTATATTTATTTAATTTATAAGAAATCATCATAGTTAATTTCGGATTTGGTTTGATATGTCAAATCCGTGTAATCTGGAGCGAGACCGATTAATCATTAAAGTCTTATTTATTCTACTCGTGTATTTCGGTACAGCAATACGGCTATGGTTTCTGCCATTAGAGAATCTGTATAGTCTAGGGGGTGTCAACAATGACTTTCACCTCGTAAGCAGCGAGCGAGTGAGTTCCGACAAGATATTTTAAAAACTTCAAAATTAGAAGAGATTACTCGAGTGTGACGAGTATGTATTTGAGTACACTGCCAAAATAAATTGTACTAAACATTTCAGTCGTTTGGTTCCGATTTGTTGAAAACATTTGTGTTCAATTTATTGCAAAATAGGAACACACAAAATTAATTGGAATCATTAATATCAGTATTTCGAAAATAAACTCTTAATGACGGCGATGAGAATTAGAAGTATTGACGGTGAAAGACAGACTGGGGATCTTGATTTCAGTTGTTCTAATTTTGGATCAGGAATAATGATAGGTCCATTCTTCAGATCAAATGGAAGATCAATGAATACTCTTGATTTCCCTAATGCATTAATTAATTGTCTCAATTTAATCAAATCCACGGGATCATCATCCGCAGACCAGAGTGTAATTGACGATTCGTGGTCAATAAGACCATTGATTAGATGCAGGATAATCCCCTCTGATCTAGCGGCTAATCCAGCACGTACAGGGAATGATATCGGATTATCCCATTCATGTGGCATGCTTTCAATCAACGTCAACATTTGACCAATATTTTCTTTGGAATATTCACCATCTGTGATTGTTCTTAGCGCTCGATTTGATGGATCTGTGAAAATATTTCAATTCTTGGTTAATTCAACAATTGAATTAAAAGGTACAAAAAACATGGAAATTGGTTTCCTTGAGATTCAATATTTATTCCAAATTATTTTTGACGTACTCACCCCTCTTAATATCATCTCTGCCATAACGTGTGACCCAACCTATGGAGAGGGTTGATTTCGGTAAATGTTTGTGTACTAAATTGAGAAACTTTTCCGCGTCTACCGGCGGTTTTGTAGAGTTGACAGGACCTTGAAGAATATCCGCATTTATCCATACGGGAAAATCGAGATCATTATTTTTCTCCAAACGTTCCAAAGTCTTAAGTCCAACTTCGGCAGCCTCAAGTTGTTTAAAGTCTAACTTAATCCCTTTCGACTTGTTTCCATCTTTGTGGGCCTTGATAATTTCATCCAGAAAATCATCAAGGGATAAATCAGTCACAGTAATTGGAGGGTGAGCCATAACAGGAACACGTCCTGAAGACCCTTCTTTTCTCCCCATCATAACGTCTGCTTCTATCATCATTACTTCACCTGGGTCAACAAAATAGACTTTCATGACATGTCAGACCTGATACTTAATTGTCAGATTAGATGCACATAATGGAAAATAGAATGGATGTTGGGTAGATCGGATAATCTCAGTTATGTCATTGATTTAGTTACCTTGATTCTGCTTCAGATTTGAATATGACAATTTGTTCGAACTTTTATTTATACGTAAAAACGTATCCGATTGTGCGATTTATATATCATAGGTTCACATTTCTCAATATTCGCTTTTAAATATCGATTTACCGTTTAAGGCTTCCATTAAAGCTTCTCTTGTATTGACACCGTGTGCCCAAGTCACAGAGGCCGCATCTCCATCCCATGCATCTTCACCTTCCTCGAAGTAGTCTGGAACATCAACGATTCCAGACGTCATTCCAGCCATCATCAGAATCGTAATGGTCCAAAAGACTGAATTCGAAAGAAAGAAAGAAATAGACCAGTCAGCTATTAGTGTGGAGTTAAGATGACAATATAGTATCAAGTTTGGCATTTGACATGACCACCCTGACCTAAAATAACCGATTAGATGAAGTATGCACAATGAAGCTTGGGCAGTAATATAAGCCCGGTCTATCTCCCGATTTCCGCATTGACCTTTATGGAGACAGTTGTAAAAAACTGTAACACCTCCAATAAATGTAAGCCCGGACTTCGAAACGCTTGTTTACAGTATGATTCTATTGTACATGCGTCAAGTGGTATGTCATTCATTATGAAAAAATTCGTTTGCCGCTGGATTTCGTAGCTAACAAAGTTTCTGTCGGTATAATACTGATTATTAAGATGTATTATCCGGATATTTCGGGAAAAATTGAAGGTGGCATGCAATACTTCCCGAAGGTATTAAATTCACTAAGGTATTTTTCTTACAATTTCTCCGCTCTCACAATCCAATGAGATACCCTAACACATTGTCTTTCGAGATTCGACCGGACGCAACTAATAATATGAGTTCCTGAATACAAAGAGAAATCTATGTTGAAGCTTCGATTCTCTTAGATTGAGAATTGATAATGCAAGGTTATTGTTATTGTGCTATAAACAGTTATCTGTATGTTTCTCTCCATTGGAGTTTCCCGGCTACTAGGGGTACCCTCCGTAGACCAAATGGCAATAAATACCATCTGTACGGAAATACCTGGCGATAGGCGGTGACTTTCGTCGCCTGTCACGAACATTATTTAATATGAAGTGAGTTAAAATTAAGATTAAGATCAAGATTAAATTTAAGATTTAAGGAACGATATGCGATGGAGTAAAGCTTATTATTATCTAGCGAGTGAGTCATAAGCGCTTCCCAAATTCCGCCCAAATATCGAAATGGGCCGATCAAGATCGAGAGCTAATACTTCGAATCTACACAGATAGGTAGTAATGAGTCATCCTTTGTTGAAAAAAGTAACCTTCCCAGAAAACATCTATAAGTAATTAACTCTCCGGACATAATTGATGTATAGCACCGTCAATGTTAAAACCCGAAATTATATGGAAATCTCGAAATATACGCTTAACGCAGTTTTACTATTGCACCTGATGGGGTAATGCCAATTCAGGTCAGATTAGGTTAGGTTTGTTCTGGTTAAAGCTCAAGGTTATGTTGAGTTTAAACTTTTAACAGCTTTCGTTTCGGGTTTAGTCGGTAACATAACATAAGTATTATTTCTGTCTGGGCACTTTCGTTTTTACGGGAAAGAGTGGGAATTGTCGGAATTGGAATGGCTCGTATACTGTAAACGCCAATACCGTAAATTTTTTAATATAGTCTCGGAACTGTATTCGTAAAATCTCGCTCGGATGATCGAGGGCAGTAATATTGAACGGTCTGTTTTTGCTAAAATCAAGCATTGTTCCGAAATCAATTAGTGTACAGGGATGGAAAACGAAAAGAAAAGCGGATGATTGGACACCGGGCCCGGGCTTGTAAGTGGATAATTTCCGGTAATAAAGTGAGAGAGAGCCAAGGGTGGGAAAAATTGAATTGTTTGAGTGCGTCAGTTTTGGTTGAAAAAGCGTCGGTCCTCAACTCGACGTGCGCCCCGTTCGTATCCCTTTGCCATTACTTTTGATCTTTTGACGAACCGAACCAACTAAGGAAGTGTCAGTCAGATTTCTAAGGTTGAGTGGAGGAGAACACTTCTAAGAGGATCAAAAATAACTGAAACAAACTACAAAGTTCTGGTCCATATTTCATATCCTCCTTTAACTCTTTGTAAGTAATTACATTTGAAAAATATTATAATTTCTTAAATATCTTTAATTAAGTACTACGAAGTTACGACGCATCCTGAAACAAATATAATACTAGACCTTACTTCCTTTAAAACTGAGTTGTAATTAAGTATTGTGTTGTTTGTCATTTATTTGGCATAATGGAGGTAAAGGTACCCCTAGTAGTTGAGACTCCGTTACTGCATGGTGAGAGTCTTCGAGTCTTGCTATAAAATATGCATCTTACATCGATAGCCCGAAGGAATCGAACCCTGAACACGATAAAGGTGATTTATCTGTATCACTACGGTCAATTGGCTATATAGTATTTTTTTTGTATTTCATTAAAGTAGAAACACTTCAAAATTAAAATTGAACCTCAGTTGTGTCAGTAGCCGGCTAAAACTAAGTTTACGATAATATAGTCTTTTAAAGTGCCCTTTGGTGAACACTTCGACGACCACCGACACCAAACCTTCATAATTTCGTTTTACTGCTAGAAATTAATTTTAGAACATTCCTACATTTCTACTCCGGGTACCGATACTCTTTCTAGCATATTCTGCTGAAATCTCTACCAAGTTGCCTAATATTTTGCTCATAGTGATGATTCAGAATTTCATATTATCTTAATCTGTTGACAAACTCTTTGTATTCTTGACCAGAGTACTTGGATACTTGAAATGATTAAATCGTAAATGATCAGGATCCAAGAAATACGAGTGCATATGCTTATGACTGCACATATTTCGACGATTCTTTATACTTTAAAAGGGTTTTTTTTTGTTCATTTTATGTCAATATTGAGACAAGGCATTGCTATTTAAAAGGAATTGACACGCCAAACCGGAAGCCGGTTCCGGAATAAAGAATTGAGTTAAAACTGAATTGAAGCTTGTTAACATTAAAGTCTGATTATCAGTGAGTAAACATTGGATTGATGTGATAACTAATCAACACCAATGCAATTGAATTGATAAGGAATTTCTCGTACGTATGTTATGTTGGCTGTCATAACTTATTCATTTTCGTTGCATGATTTGTATCTCACACATTCATATACCTACATCCTGTGATTTTGCACTGTATTTTCCAGTCTCGGTTTGAAGAAATCAGAATTTAATATTACCTGCTGACTACGCAGCGCAGTTGTGCTGTGCCCGGCCTAGTCCGTCATTCATTCGTTAGTCGTATGGATAAAATAAGTGAGCCTTTTACATATTGTGTAGGTAGGTTTCTATGGAAGTTGCCATGGTTGGAATGTACCTAACGAATCTCCTGTCGATGTCTGGAGTTTATTTTCTGGAGAAAATTGCGTGAAAGTAATGTGAGACGATATGTATTTGATGCATTGCTTCATAGACCGTAGACGAGACTCCGCGAACCCAGATGAATATACTGACAGTTTATTTTTGTACTTATTTTCATTCCTCATCTCCTCTCTGATGTGACAGAGTTAAAATCCGGAACGAATATCTATTTTGTCAGACTCTGAAAAGGTCAAAGGTTCTTTCACGTCTTGATCCGAAGCGAATCTCAGTGTACATGGTTGTGTTTTTTACCATACGCATATGCAAGGTGACCAAAGCTATTATCTTATTTCGAAATACTCCTTTTTTGAGCCTTTTGACTTCCAATTTCGACTTTATAAAACATAATGATTGACTCCACTTTTTTGAAACTCTTGCGTTATGGTTAAAAGTTATCTGTATGCATTTATGCATACACAAGATCACACACCAATTGTAATATACTTTGAGAAATATGGGACTGACTTTTCATTGCATTTGTTTTTACAGACATTGGCTGACAACCAGTAAACATTTTTATCGTCTCCCATAAACCTCATTCCGCTGTCCTTTACTTCGTCTTTCATTCCTATGGATGGAGTGGCATGAAAATTATTAACTGTACGTAAGTAAACCGTGGAGTCTCATGTCTCAACTATTGCAAGCTATAACTAGAAACTCAAACTCAACCCAGTACCGAATTATAGTTGGATATTAGAGGTGTACAGGGCCGGGCCATACCGGCGTCGACCCCACCCAGGGGTGCTTGGGCCGAAACAAATACCAAATTTTGAGTGTCGGATTTGTCGGGCCTAAAAAATATAGAGAAACTTAGCGTCTTAGCGGAAATTTTCATTAAAATAACAGCAAAATTCTTGTCAAATAATCTGGGGTTGGGGTCGGGCGGTCGGGCCGGGTTTTCAAACTGAAAATGTTTTCGGGCAGGACCTGTCTGGGCCTTCAAAATGAAAAGAAAAACATGGTGTTAGGAGCTGGCGAATAATTTAGTGTCGGCCTGGGTCGGGGACTAAGAAGACGGCCCGTTTACACGCTTAGTGGAAATCCCTCAAACTAGTGTACACTATTTGTATAGGCGGTTACGTCCCAAGAATAGACCTCATCATCGAAAGAACACATGATTTCAACAGATTTTAAACTAGAAATCGGCACTAGGTCGTGTTCTAAGCCGCCAAAGCTACGATGTCCTCAGCTCATCGGTTCGGCTGGGCGAACATACGAGATAGTCATAGTTTGACCTGAACAAAGAACAAATATGAAGTTATGTATATTTGTGATCTTTCTTTTTCCAGTTAGTCGTTGACAAAAGCTCGTTGGAACATTAAACAGCCAAATAATTACGGACATGGCGATGACAGTCGACACTGATTCGGATTCAGTAGAAGGGTATGTTGAATGGGATGACGATGAACCTGATCTTCCACCGCCTGTGTTAAGAAAGGCGGTGTCTGACGAAGAGGATTACACATCTGACTCCTCCGACCTCCTGGATTTGCCAGAGCTGGATGAAAATGGGGAGATGACAATGTCATTTTTTGAAAGGTTTAATATTGTTGAGAAACCTAAACAGAGAAAACGGAAGCGATCTTCTAGAAACGAGAGCAGCGTGTGGTCATTCCCTAAATTGGAGCGCACACTCTCAAAGCCTGCCAAGGCTTCTGTTGGAAGTGAATTCAGTATTTCCTCCTTAGTGGAGAAACAAAAACGTCCGATGAAGACTCCGAAAAAAAAGAATCCTCCTCGTAAGAGCGCTTCTAACAGCACTAATTGTGAAATGGTAGAAGCTTTTGATTTGGATGACACACGAAAGACTGAAGATAAACCGATTTCAAATTCGACTTCAACGTTTCAACTGATCCAGGATTCCACTGCACTGATGGCAGGGATTAATCTCATGAATATGTTTTCCAAGAAGAAGATTAGCGGAGAGGAAGTCAGAGGTCGTCTTGGTATAAAGCAACCAAGACTGGCGAGGTCACCTAGCCCCGATATTTGTTCGTTCTCTTCAAGAGTAAAGAAGGATAAAGAGAACAGTGCAGCTAGGGCGAAGAAGCAAATTGATCTGGAGGCTGAAGCTACTCGTGAATTCAACAAATTGAAATTGAATTTTGATGATGAGAACGAGCACGAGAGTCAGGAATTGGATGACACCACTCAGGAAAAAGGAGAGAGTATTCTCCGAGAGCTTGTTGCTCGTTCACAAAACGCTGAATTGAAACGTGAACTAAAAGGTCATATCATTTTCACTTTTAACATTGTAAAACTACTTTCTAAGGTTTCGTTCAGATAAGATATTTAAAATTTGACTTTTCCCCCTTAAAATAATTGGAATCTGAGAGCTGAATCTGATATAAAATTGTTAGTAATCCGATGTATGTCCGAACCGATAATTTCAAATGGTCTGAAAAGTTCGTCCAAATTCTCCAAATCCGATCTCAGACAAACTACATATTATGCTGAACTGAACTGAAAAGTTCAAACCAGATGAACGACTTGAGTGGACGATTGTTAAATCTTATCTGATCACATCTGATGACCCCGACAAAAATCTATTTTCTTTAATCTGAGCTTTAAATTTTTATTCACAACAGTTGAAGATTTTGATTTGGGTGATTCATTCAAGCTTCGTGAAGAGCTTTATTCGGATTATGCCAAAAAGTTTGAATTATATCAACAGCACTCCAAGTAAGCATTTTACAGTTCTTATCTTACTGTGAAGCATATTCTAGACTTTCATCTGTACGGATTTTTTGTATTTCATTAAAAAATATTTACAGGAATGTTATGGAGTTGACGGTAGAACGATTGACTGAACATTTTAATGATATCAGAGCTGACCTACTCCACATCTGCAATACAGATCTGCTGTCCGAGCGTCACAATGTTAGTGTGTCATCATCACGTCACTACTAATACTTTACATCTCCGTGGCTTGATTTTTTTTAATATGTATTTCAGCTTTATGTCGGGGGCCCGAAGATGAGAGCGGAGTTGATAGGATTGAACGTTTCGGTGCCATTCGACAACGACCAAGGGAGTTCTCTATTTTATCTACTCTATGAGTTTCTCGTTCCGGACGAAGAGGAAAGAACAAAGGTGAAAATTGCCACGATTATCCTGAATGAGAATTAGGTTGTAAAGACTCTCCTTCTGGTGACGTTGAGCTCTTCGGCCAATTTAAAAATCTAATTCCGGAAGGGGATTTTTTAAAATATTGATACAGTCGAAACTGTCCCTCCCCTGACCTGACCTGACCTGACCTGAGTGATCAGGTCTTCCTTGATTGTCCGATCCTACCTCACCTCATTTTGAATCCCCTATATCTGGTGACCACCTTTTAGCGTTGTTGGTTGGGATAAGTACAACTGTAATTCCGAACTTGAATAATTTTCTTTTGTTTTTTGTCTATTTAGTGTACGGATTACATTAACTATGTAATGCTGCCCGAAACATTCATCCGCATCTACTCCAATATAAACAACATTTCATTGAAACATGCGGAGACGGAATTAAGATTTTGTGCTTGCTACGATGGCCCGATGTTCGAGTGAAGATATTAAAATTCATGTTTCTATGTGTTTAATACACGGCTGTACTTTACAAAAAATAAATCTCTTTGTTCATTGTCACTAGATTACCTTGTAATGTTGTAACGGAGAGCGTCATCATAGTTGGTTTTACACCCAGGACTGGGTTTGGAAGATTGTAATTTTATGAGAGAGTTCCTTGTTCAGCTCACGCCTCTACCTGTTTAATGTGATGAAACAAAAGAAAATATTACTAAAAAATAATGAGAACTAATTCATGTTTCTCGTAGTATAACACGACGTGTTTTTCAAATTAATGTAATTAGGCTATGAGAATTCAGAATTCTCCAAGTATATTTTGCCGAGTTTAGCAAATGTTTTGCTACGTTTTTTTTTATTGAGTCTGAGTAACCTGACTTTATAAATAATTTCAGCAAAAATAATTAATCCAGTCAAATTCCAGAGTCAGTTATTCTGATAAGTTGATTAGTTAAATAGGTGTTTTGTTCCTTATTTTGTACGTTATTGGGTTCGTAATCGTAACGTAAATAAATTGAGTGCTTAAAAAATGACATTCTTCTGTACCATTTCATTTCATCCAAACCAGTATTCATTTTTAACATTACAACGTGTTTGCGTTTATTATGTTTGTTTAGTTTGAATTAATCAAACTTTGAACTAGATTTCTTCAGACACTGACAGCAACCCAACTTGCCACGCAGTCTGAGCTCCTTAAATCATAGTATTGTGTATGTTGCAGTTCAATTACATTCTCGGGTTCCAGGTCACGCATCAAAATCGTAATAATAATCACTAGAAATATTCTTAATTCTCCTAAAACCAAATATTTTATTTCTGAAATAAGAACTTAAAGCAAGACATTTTTTGAAGAGAAGAAATATAAGAGGTTTTTATTTGCACAAACCTTCTGACCTGAATTGAGCGACCAACGGGCTTAAGTAACCTTAGTATTGTGTCATTTGATCCTACTTTATATGGATCAATATCCTCTGTAAGATCACCCGTACCATACGATTACGATTTTATCGTCGGAACTCTGGACATCTCACTCAAGTTTCACTTGAATTGTAAATCCGGATTACTTATTTTAAAACAGCAGTGTAACCACATAATGGTACGTGTCCTGAAAATAGGCATGAACTCTAACATAAAATGGATTGTATTTATACGCGACGTGACTTTAAAGAAATAGATAAAATGAGTTGTAATGCATTTCTTTCCTTTTCAAATATCATTGCGTTTGATTGCATTGGTTTCAAGCAGGTCCAAATGTTGTATATGCAAACTCCGGACATATTGTATTATGACTGGGAACTCTCTTATTTATTCTCATATAATATTTTATGTGCCCTGTGAAACCTGTCTCAGGCGACCAGTCTTGAGTGATCGTGCGGTAAAGGTGCGTAATATTATTCTCTATAATATTACTGCTATTCGGGGGGCTGTGAGATGGTGCTATTGTGCATCGCAAGATTGGACGACACAGACCCCGATCGTCTCATCGAGGTGGTCTCATCCTTAATACACTTTACATACTTCTATGGTTGTCAAATATGTGAATGCTTCAATTGTTTCAGCAATTATATACTCTGGCATGGCATGCATATTTTTTCAGGATCATTCGACAGTTTTTGAAGCAAGGATTTGATAGGCGAAGTGAAGTGACCTTATCACCTTATCTTTCATCACTTTTAATGTAATTTTTATAATTAACCGGTAGTAATAATTTTGCGTGCATAAAATTCTTAATATAGTTAATCTGCTGAAACGGTGCTGGGCTTATAATTCTTTCCAAGCTATAATTTCTTATCGAGTTTAATTTAGTCATAACACCTATCTTCAAAATCAGGCATTACCTTCGTTATCAATATCATGAGAAGTTGTTCCACTCAAAACGGTATGTCCGAAATGTATTCAAATAAATTGCACTGAACTTCAGAACAATTTTTCATAAACCATTATTTGTTATGACTTTCTACTAAAAATCCGACGTCCTCGTTGTAACTGGAGTTTAAAATGGCTTGAGTTCCAATCAAATCCGACACATCACGATGGAATCGTAACTGGAGACTGGAAGGATTGGATGCTGGAATGAATGAATTAACTGAATTGCTTAACATTTTTCAACCCAGTAGCCTATTTTATTTATATTAGGACTATCATACAATTGCACGATTATCCCGGCTACATGCATAGGCGTATAAGAAAAACTTATCACGAATAAGATAATATTTAGTGAAATACAAATCCATTTTATTTACTTGCAGGCCCTGGAATATAATACAAGGTACACTATTAGGATGGTAGTTATCTGAATCCGAGTATTTCATATGTGAATTAGGACTTCCATCATCCTGTCCATAATCAAAATCGGTATAATGTTTACCGTTTATTAGGCAGTCCTGTGTAGCGTAGTAATATAATCATGCAGTCGTTGCCGCTTCACTACAGTGAGGGTTCAATCTCTTTGGCAGACATGGTATGGTTAGAGTTCATCGGGAAGTAGAACACAAATAACCTGGTTACAATTTCTGGCAATGACCTAACATAAATCCCCTAGGATCGAATAAAAATCTGTCGTATCCATGACACTCTGATATTCGAATTGACTCAGTTTGAATTGAATGAAAGATTTAAACCTGATCTATCATTTTACGTCCGAAAAACAGCCCTTGTGAGTGTCCATATCCTTCCGTTTCTCCGTTGCTGGTTTAAACGATAATAAAATACATGTATTTTAGTCTGTCAAAAGGAATGAAACAGAAATAGAGAGCACAAGGAACTAAAAAAAATCTTTGATTTTTCAGTATATACTCAATGCAAATGCAATGCCAGGTTTACTGATTAGAGAGAATTTGTATACACACCTACATAATATGCTGTCCACATTCCCATATCAGCAGTTAACTCTTTTAGATTACCGGCTATAATCGAAAAGAATGTGATTGTTGACCGTTACCTCTTGATTCCGTGTTTTCAAGAGTATATTAGTATATAGGTCAGGCCAGTGCTAATAAACAATGGAGGTACGATTAATCACCGTACAATTACGCACTTCATTCAATCGTCTTCATTCAATTATTATTTTTGTAATGATTAAATATAGTTTTCTTTATGCCAAATTACATGACACTATAAAACCTTTAAAGTCCATATGATCAATCATTCTTGCGCTTAAAGCTGGGAAGAATAGTGGAAAATGAAGATATAAATGAAAATGTAGATAATTTCATGTGGAACCCAGATCGCTAATTGCCCTTGATGCAGCAGACGTTAAGAAAACCGAAGAAATCTCCGTTACAGCAGGGCCGACATCTCTAAATCCAAAATAGCTAATTAGTTAATTGTTAAGTCCTTTTAATTAAGTTTTTATTCAATCCATTCGAAAAATGCTAGACTCGTCATGACTTTTCACATTCATTTAAGTTTGCATAATTATATGATATGTCTGGTACCTAAATCTACACTGCCGGTCAAATTAATCCTGCTCCACACTTACTACTTTGATTAGCGAACTACATTTAATTGGATGAGCTAAAGATAATCCAATTGAGGAAATTATGGTCAATTTAATTAGAAAAGTGCCTTCATGATCTGTCTGCTTAGACACACACATCAATCGCAATCGTGTAAATATAGTTAGTGAGTGGACAAGATTATTGGGGAGAAGAATTCCTCACTCTAAATGTGAGTTCGAGAGTTTGACCCAGTACAAAGTGCACTCCAATTAATTAGGGAAAGAGATCAAAAGGTTATTGAAATATTTCCACACGACGCGACGACGGAACATCAAAAACCGAATATATTATATCATGAAATTTTCTATTATCAAATTGCTTTAATGCTTCCTAATATGTTAATGTGATACACACTGGACACCTTAAGTTTGTTTAAAACTATATTTAACACGAATATTCCGTTCTAAAATTCGAGTGATTATTTTTTTCTGGATAAAAAATGTTCAAGGGATAACTCTATTTTTAAGGATAGAATCCGAGACTTCCTATCATCATCACGTTGGTTGCTCAATGATAAAAATGTGTATCCGGATCCGATCAGATAGCTGACAAAATGTATAAAATATCTGGATCCGATACGATCTCTGACAATCGAAATGTACATCTAACTTCGGTCAGATAACTGAAAACCTGTATAAATATCCAGATCCAATTCAATATCTGACAAAATGTGTATCCAGAGATGCCATCAGATATATGGATAAATAGCCAGGTCCGATCAGGTATCTGACAAGACGTATAATAGTTTCCGTGACATAATATCTGAATCAAATTATGAAAATTACTTATACCACATGTATCTGAATTAGCAATTATCTGATTTCTGTGATGGAAATCATCTGATCTGATTGTATCCTTATCTTTGCATCGTGCTCCGTGAACACTGACGCGCTCCTCGGTAAACGGTTTATTCAACTTTAGCGCGAAATCACCAGTATGTCTAGCCATAGATGAAGGACTTCATCTATGAAACATCTCAAATCCAACCTGTGAATTTGCGCGAAATTCATATTTATTCGAAAGTCCGGTTCCACGAGTTTTCATTTTCTTTAGTAATTCACTTTTTTTTATTTGAATTCTCACGACCCCGTTTTGGTAACAGTCAACCATTGTATTCTTGTCCTACACGGACAACTGTTCGAGGTTAGGGTCAAGGTCAAAAAGTGCTGGAACGAAAAATCATCCAAGAATGAGTGGGAAGAAGTCCAAACAACAGCAACCGCTGTTTCGTCAATGCTCTAAATGTAAAGTCCGTGTTTTAAGTTCAGCTCTGGAGGAACATGTGGCTGCCGACTGTGGACAAGTCTATCCTTCCTTCGATGGGTCATCAATTATTCAAATACAACTGACAAAACTTCCTCCAAAGTCTAGTAAGTTATACGTTATTTTAATTAATTTTTAGAATTTGATTGCGTTACTTTTTTGAATGTTTTTTTATTGTAAATCCGTTGAATTTGAATGAATATTTAGATACTATATGATGCTGTGAGGTTCAAAACCCAAGAGCTGTATGACATGATTTATTAAGTAATTTGTATTATATTTTTTATTTACTTTTAGAGATTCTATGCAAATCGATTATGGACACGAGACATACGGATTCCGTAATATTTCTCCCAGAAATATTACTCAGTGAATTCGGTCTTCAAACCTTTGGATGGGTGCTGGTGAGAATGATCGGTGGTCATGAGCCGGAGGAAGAAATTGCTCTCCGAGTTTGGTTAGTTCCTAGTGATGGTTCTGGGATACGTGGAAATATGATGAAGGCACACCTGAGCCCAAATTCATTTCTCATCCATCCAAATTTTAAAGTGGACGAACCTGTTATAATCAAAATTCCATCTGAACGCAAAGCCTTTCCTCGTGTAAGAGATCTGCACATCCAGGTTGATAAATTGAAGATCACGACGAGTGATGGAAACATGGAACAAAAATTATTAGAGACAATTCAAACAGCATTCCGAGATAGAATGGTAGCCAAAGGAAATGTGTTCCAAGTCAAATTCTACTCTGAACTTGTGACATTCAGCATTGTAAAAATCCTGAATCAAGGTTCGAGTGATGACTACAAATGTGGTCATTCGGAAATTACGAGATGTACAAACATCAAACCCGTGAGCCATGACAATCAAGAGTATTTTGAAGATGATGAAGAAACACTTCTGAAGGATGTAGGTGGTTTGAAAAATGTTATTACTGAAATCTCTTCGGCAATTCGATGTGTTCTGGACTCTCCGGGTATTTTAATAATAATTAATAATAATAATTTGTCTGAAGTTATGCGTTCAATTTCATAAGTTCTTCTCTTTTTTAGACTCCAATCCGTTCCGGGGAATCCTGCTGCATGGACGTTGTGGGACCGGGAAATCCCTGTTAGTTCAAGCCGTTTGTAATTCTTTCAGGCTCAGCGTAATTATATACCAAGATATAAATGATGTGCCGATCATTCCAAAACCTGGGCAGTTAGTGTGTAATACATTACAAGAGGCTTTCAGTGCGGCTTTGCGCAGGTATTAAAACATTAATTTTAATCTTAATAAAATTATTTCATCTAAATCCAATCATTTTTGTCCAGAGCTCCATGCGTAATTATTATGGAAGACTTGGAAAGAATGGCCGACCGGAATAGATTTTCCAATTTTAGCACAGATCTGCGTTACCAGTTTGATAAACTAAATTGTCATCATGCAAGAGTTATTGTTTTGGCTACGACGTCTGATCTGGACTCTATTGGCCTTAGTACCCGTTCGGCATTGGTTTTTGGACGTGAGTTGGAGCTCCCGATTCCAGGGCCGGTGGAACGAAAAGATATCTTAACCAAGATAATGCGTAAAATGAAACATCATTTAACAGTGGAGAATGTGAAGGAGATTGCAGAGAGTACTCATGGATTTGTTGGGGGAGATCTTCTATCTCTGTGTAGAGAGGCTGCTGATTCTGCACTTCGAAGTCGGAAAACTTATTCTTTTGACATGAAGGACATTGAAACTTCGGTGAAAGCTGTTCGACCGTCAGCGATGAAAGAATTTCTAATTGAAGTTCCGAATGTAAGTAAATGTAATAATTTCGAAGAGACGCCGTATATAGTGGAATCGGGTGAAAATTGTTCGGATATCTCATACCTGTGCCATTCCAACCACTCGTACTTTAGTCAAATTGTGCCCAAGCTATATTATTAGGGCCATATCAAAACTTTAAATCACTCTATGGTAATTAAACAGGTCAAATGGTCAGATATTGGAGGACAGGAAGATTTGAAGTTTAAGTTGAAACAAGCGATTGAATGGCCTCTTAAGCACCCAATGGCCTTTCAGAGAATGGGAATTACTCCCCCCAAAGGTTACCTTATGTACGGACCACCAGGATGCTCAAAAACCATGATAGCCAAAGCAATAGCTACAGAGAGTGGATTAAATTTCATCTCGGTTAAGGTAATCGATTAAATATTTGTTTTACAACTATTCAAATTTCGGACAGACCTTCTTAGTTTTAATAAAATTGCATATGTTTTCCGTTTTGCCTTTAATTGTTTTTGACTACTAAAACTTTTGAAAAGTTCAGTCTAAGACTGTCATACAAACTATTTCTGATATACCACTGAAAAACAACTGACCTTGATAATTGCCGATTCAATTTTTTCCGTCCGAATATTGTCCCCAAATAGTATATGTTGTATAAAATGTCATTTGTTGTCGCAATAGAAGTAACTTTCGCCTTTTATTTATTTTACTTAGGGATCTGAAATCTTCAACAAATGGGTTGGAGAATCGGAGAAAGCCATTCAAACGCTCTTCCTTAAGGCAAGGCAGGTTGCTCCATCCATAATCTTCTTTGATGAAATTGACTCATTGGGTGGGGAGCGTGGGAATTCTTCCACGGGATCTTCAGTCAACGAAAGAGTGTTGTCGCAACTTCTCGTGGAGATTGATGGAATTAGTCCCCTTAATCAAGTTTTAATTGTGGCTGCTACCAACCGTCCAGATATTATTGATAAGGTAAGTTTGAGAAGCTATGGCACTCGAACCTGTCTCAGAGTACGGAAATCGGGCTACAAGAATGTGGTCGTTTGGTTTGCTTCAGCGGTCATTTATATAACACATCTTAGCCATAGGATAAGGACCTGGCTATCTAGGTCAGATGGTCGCAGAAACAAGTTTCTGTGTATAGCCAACCTGTTCCAAACTCACCAATACATTATTCGTTTGGTTTCAGGCACTCACTCGGCCTGGTCGACTGGACAGAATTATTTATGTTCCTCTACCTGATGAAGAAACTAGGTTAGATATATTTCGTATCCGATGCAAGGGTATGCCAGTTGCTCTCAGTTTGAACGTGGACCGACTCGTCTCCCTCACTGATGGATACTCTGGAGCAGAAGTAAAGATAATCAAAACCGTTTACTGCATCTTCTAGTTTTCTGACTTATCCAGATAAAGCTATAATGATAACTCTTTATTCCTTCAGATTACGGCAGTTTGTCAAGAAGCCGCTCTCAAATCTCTTGAGGAGGATATCGATTCTAAGATGATAGAAGAAAAACATTTTGAGGCGGCATTGAAGATTGTCAAGCCTCGGATTTCCCCTGAGGAAATTGAGTTCTACAAGAATTACTCTAACAAGTAATGATTTTCCGATTGAGAAATAAAGAAATTTGTTACTTTTATACTCTAGTCCAAGATGACCGAGTTATTTATTTTTCTCCCCACAATACAGCAGTCAATAATTGCATTATAAATGTTCAACCGTTCAAACATTACAACTACAAACATAAATTAGTAAGTAATAAACTGAATAAATATTTGAATTCAAATGGATTCTGAAGCTTTCGGAATTGTCACTGGGAATACGAAGATCGAATTACCAAGATGTGCATGTAGTAATAGACATACCAAATAAAAGTGGGTACCAATGGAAAATAATAATTGTTTAGCTGAACCAGTCAAATGTACAGGTAGAATAATACCCGTTTTGAGAGGTCAATATTTTAAAAGAAGCCCATTACTCACATTTTGGAACAAAATTTACGATGATCTTAAAATATGACTCTTATCACTTGTGTAATACAAATAACTTAACTGATAAAGTCGGCAAATGGAATAATATAATATAGTCGAAATTAAGAAATTTATGTATGAATTTATCATTTTTTAGCCTGCACATGACGGTTCCGAAGATTTTTATTCACCTCAACACTTGGGGTGTTACATTTAGTCTTATCCTCTTCAGTACAAAAATTGAATCTTGAAACTTAAGAACTTTCAGAATTTTCTAATTTGGTTTCTTTTCTAAGTAATTGTATCTATTAATTAATTTTGTTGAGTTACACACAGAAAAGTTTCCCGAGATCTGCACCAAAATACATTAGATTATCAGTAGCAAAAATACTGCTAATTATACAGAGCAACACGTAGTAGTTACTCCTTAACGCACCCAAGCTGCTTCAACTCTTCCAAGAACCCTGTACTCGGCAGTACACAGCAGAGTGTCCATGAGCGATTTAATTTGTGCTTCACTTTCTGAATAACGTAGAGACTCCAATAACTTGAATGTATCGCGACCCAAAGTTTCAATCATACGTTGTAAGTCAGTTGAACGATAGATCAGTAGACAGCACAAACGTGTAACTGCCAGACGAGCTTCAGTACAAGTGTGACTTCCGTAGAGACTCAATAAGGTCACTACTGCAAATAAATAATTAAACAAAAATATTATGATTCATCTGAATTTTCTCCCATAGTACTTTCTGAGGATCCACTATCTCTATTACAGCGAACTCTAGGAAAGGCGGGGCACTAAGTTACTAGTGGGAACGAAAGTACAAGAAAATTCGAAGTCG
>JAQFYE010002096.1:0-19403 GCA_034694305.1 Protaphorura glebata | reverse complement strand
GTAAACGCCGCGAAGGCAAACTAAAGAGGGTTACTTAAATTTTAATCAGTCCAAATGATTCCCTTGTGAGGGCCATGTCATTTGAATGCAAATGTAGTACGAGTAGATACTACCATGCAGAAGTCCATGCAATTCTAATAGAAACATCTCACACAGATTTTCTTATTTCTTGAAGACAGTCACAAGGGGCTTTGGAGTAATTAGATTAACGACAGGTGTAGCCCAGAATTTCTTTGAAAACACCGACAGACTCCATACCTGATTACTTCGAACACCTAATCTTACAAACTCCCAGACTTAACGGACGTACCAGACCATTGTTAATATTTTACGTGAGTTTCTTTCATAACTTCTTTGGTCAACGCGTTCCATTGTTTACAATGATTACTAGTGTTGTAGGGAATGAGTCAAATCGGACAAGAGGTCAAATTCAGGGTGACCAACCGCTCTTATTCTTTTCTTCTTCCCAGGGGTGTCTCCCCCTTTTCAAACGAATTCTCTACTAATTTTGTAATTTCGAACCTACTATTTCTTTTTGTAATTTCGCAAAGAACTTCCACATTTTCAAAAGTAATCTACAATTGAACCACCTTAGTCAATGCCACTAGGCATACTGCCTGTGCTTGTGCTAGTAGGTAAGGAACTGTCATGACCACTACCCACTTCACTTTACATAAGTTCTGAGTGACCTGGGTAGATACTTTCTAAATTCAGATGTTGAAAAACTTTTACAAGAAAATACAAAAATGACTGTCATAAATTATCAAAAACCCACCTACTGGAGTAATTTGGTCACAAATTCTTGTGCTCATTTTACTTGGAAGATTCTCCTGTGCCTGTGACAGAAGCATGTCATGGTCGTACTTTCTATACTTGTATTACTTTTCTGGATAAAAGATAGGTAAGGCTAGCTTTCCATGAACTCGGACATAGACACGACCCGTGTCCAGAAGAACTTGGATTTACGTCCATTGAACTCGTTTAATCTCTCTGACTTCGACTTGGCTTGGCATGTCCAGTCAGAGACAGACTATCGTCATCAGTATCCGTATCGCCCTTCGGACAGACGGGTCTGCCTCCTGCCTGACCGATGATGGCGATACTACTTCATCCCGGCCCTCATTAATATTTCAGGAACAACATGTGCTTTCTCTTTTCCCCCACTCACGGAAAAAGGACATAACTCCGAAAAAAACGTAATTCTCATCATAAAATTCTGGACGAGTATTTTTCTCACGCACTTCACTTCCAACGACGGACAGCAAATTTCTCAGAGAAACAGTGATCCTATTCTACGTGCAAACCGGCCGGTGCGGTCCCGACAAGACATGAAATTGAGTTGATGGCATGGTAGAAGAAATAAAATACTCGTGCCATCTCAAGTGCAAGAAATTCTACCTAGCCCCTCAAAATGTGGAAGAAACTAGCCGTAAAATAGTTGAATCGTTTTTAGCCGATTATTTCAGAATATAAAACACCTGGCCTGAGAGATGGCGTGGGAGGTCTGGAATTTCGGACTTCATAGTTCAAATTTGGAAGCTAAACTTCGCGAGTCTCAGAATACTAATTCATACAGCCAAATGATTTTCAGACACATACCTTTTCGAGTCCAAAGTGAAGTATGTGAGGGTGATAGAAGACGACAGTAACCATCGATAAGGTCAGCCATACTTTCTGCCTCAGTGAGGGACGGACAAGTTATCGTGAGACACTCAGAAGCTCCTAAAATTCGGAGTTGAAGAACAGCTTTCTTATGAGCCTCACACTCTGAGACAAGTGTTTGAATCCCTTTGACTGATGAGAACTCCGCAGCTTTTGTGGCCTGAAAGTTATAAATAAAAAATTCATTAAAATTAGAAGTTATGAACATGAAACTAAACTTAACCCTCATCGTTGAAGTCTAATTAATCTAAATTTTGGAACTTCAGTATATGTTGCACTAAAAAGGGCTCGGACTTGCTTGTCAGAATCATATACTATTTTATAACGTCCTCCTAGAAAATGGCTTGCCGTTTATCCTGCTTGGAGTCAGGTTGAAATAGCATCATAAGTGCATGGAGGTCTGAAACTGGAAGTATCTGGGGTCATCAACCATGAACTGAAGACGCAATGCAATGACCGAATGTCACATAAAGGTTATGGCCAAATGCATAATCACGACACGACACGACGGCCATGACGGGTGCTATATAAGTATGGCACCGTTTCTTGGCATCCGATGACCTGGAGGTCATTAAAGGCTGTCCTATTCGATTTAATGTGATTGAACATGCAAACAATAGGGCTTGACCAATTTTGCCTGAAGCAAGTGACCAGTTCGTATAATGTTTCGTATAACTTCGACTCAAATTCCACAAGTCTGTGTACCGTACCCCTTCTGAATAAATACAAATACACCCCTGAAATTAACTAAACACAATAAAAAAATTAACTGCGTTCGCTACTGTGAGAACACCTCCACTTAACTCAAGCTCGGAAGCCACATATTAGAAAACTGGTAAATAATTTCCTGTCAGAACAGAAACATTCTTTCTTGTTCTTACATGCTGGGAGGAAAATTCCTAACGAAGATAAATAATCCTGTTATACTCATAAATGTAAGCTAAGTTGGTTCTTCTAACTTCCATCAGCAGTAAAAACCTTAATTGAAAACCCAGACCAGACTTTCGAACTTCAACTCCCATTAACAATACCTTCTTTTCAAACGTAACGTACGCACTCCAGTTAATCAAACTACTCATAATTATTTTCCCACCGCTAACGAAGTGGGCCGTAAGTGCGTTCCAAGTATCCTCCGCCAGTAGATATTTATTTTGACAGGAATGACAAGTGTAACATTAGTAATTACATTAACACACATTTATAACTCCAGAAGCTACTAACTTAGAAGATTACAAGCCGTAGCCGTAAGCCGTCACACATCACGATCTCGTATATTTCGTATTTTGCTTTACGATAAGACTGGAAAAAATCGTTAGGAAGAACCAAGACCCTAAAAAATGCTGAGGAATCAATTTTTACCCTAACCGCGAGAATTGGGGGAAACAACGAATGTTCGTTCACTCGAATTCAGATCTGAATTTTGTTCGTGCACGCATTCTCTCAATTTATCTGAAAGTTTTTCGAAAGATGATTAGCCTTCCCAGTCCCCACATTATCTCCCTTTTCTCTCCTAAATACTGACGGGTGATTGTTTTGATGGATGAGCCTAAAACCCGAAGGGACAATAGAATATAAGTACATGTGATATGAGCCATCCTCTACATTTACAAGGGAGTTTCGTCGACAGGTACAACTGATACCAGAATATTGCCAGCAACCAAAATTCCTCTTGGAATGAGACAATAATTTTCTTAATCTACTTCAACGCATCTTGCAGGTTGCCCAGCTGGTAATTCTTAAGGAAGAAGATTCACTGTAATCTGAAAAACAAACCCTGGAAAAATGGTTCGAATTTCGAGGTGGGCCGAAAGAAAGGAATTGGTCCCTTGTCCCTTACTGAGGTTTCACTGATCAGGAATATACACCTGACTTGGAAGAAGGAATAAGTCTTCCGATGCCACTAACCCGACAAGGGAGTGACCCGCTCGAAACATTTCTTAGCCATTATACATGGTATCCGAATAGAATCTGAACACTACTCGAAAAATGTGAAAGCAAGGGAATGTATTCATGCTTATGACTCAAATTGTATGTCGTGAAGCTCAACACTTTGCAATTCTGTAGATGGATTGTGTTATACGTACTAGAATTTCATGACGAATCCGAATATTATGCAAAATTGAGCTCCATCATACAATCATGATAGATGTTATAAGGACAGGAACGTGCACAAGGCAAATGTGTCTGCGTTTACGTTTTTGGACAGCTTGTTTAGCTCCTGTTCGGACACACTGTACTTTACTTCTATATCAAACTTCAACTGACCAATCTTTCAGCTCCGATCAGTTATTCGAAAAACAACAGAAATGTTAGATTCGAGCACAGTCGGTTCCGACTCCCTGTTAACCTTATGCTTACTAATATTTGCAAATACAATGAATTAGGTTAAGCTAAACTATGGAGGAATGCGCAAATATTATTCTTAACTTCAGTTTTCAACACATTGTTGGATGCCCGTTTCGCGACCCTCATTCTTTTTGTAGCAAACTCTTTCACTACGGAGGTCTCTAAGAAGTTATCAAAATATTTCGAAACCCTACGAACTGGACCCACAAAATTCTCCAGGTACTGGACCCTAATCAACAAAGGCACGATTTCATTCCCCAAATAAATAATAGGACATAAATGATTCGTGCATTTTCCTTCAGATTAGAAACAGACGTGCAGGCTGAAAAAAATTGAAACCCTTCAGAGCCGTGAATTCCTTCATACAAGTCAAGACACCGACACATCTCATTACAATAGGCAAGTGTAATTATACGCCCCAAGCAAACACGCCGACCAGGCCAATGCCGGTAAAAAACATTCTCAAATTCATCTGCGAAATTTTTACGATCACAATAAAAGAAACGGCCAATTTGCTTAACCGGCCAAATACCCTTGCCTTGGAGCAAAGTGTCAATTAAACAACTACAATCAACAGCCATTGTATTACTGGTGATGTAATCGACGCACAAAATGAACTGCGCGTCAAGGTTATTAGTTCAAAATTCCATTTTAGATAACGTGTGCATGGAGGGTCGATTTAACGGGGATCCACGAAACAAATAATAATTATTCTAAATGAACGCCTGGTTTAAGTTGGAACGTTGGAAGTCCGTTTTAAATTTTTTACAACTCCGCTCTTTATTGCAGTGGATAAAGTACGAACAGCATTTGCGATTTCAAAGAAATAGAAGACTTTGAATTTCTAAGGAATGCTGTGCAAACAATTTTAAGACTTTGGGATGACTTCTATCTTAGTTTGTTAGAACATCGTTGTAGCATAGTCGTAAAGGCTACATTTGCTGCTTCGTTCAGGGTGCGATAGCCCGGACAGTCCTGGGATAGGAAACTGTTGTAAAGAGGATATTCTAGACTGGGGTTTTTCCCTGCTGCTACTAGAGTGATCTCCTTTAGCCGTAGGCCAGCAAAAATAAACAAAAATATGCCTATCACTAACTATGCATTGCACTAAAATGTCAATTAACTGAAGTTCTTCTTTCATCTGGTTCCGAATTCCATCAAACTCACTCATCACCTCAAGAAATTCCCTTGTTCTAACGTCAAGTCAACACGTTCCGCCCTTCTTGCTTCACTTATTCAATGTACAATAAATTTAAATTAAAAATAATCAATACGAAGCCCGGAAAGTAAAAAAAACTGAGCCGAGACAAAACTCATCACGAACTATCAATCGAGACTAAACAAAGATAATCTCCGCTCCGCATGTAATTGCAATTGTAACGATTTTCGTGACTCTCTAAACAGGTTGTAATCTCGGACAGCAAACAACGAGGTCACAGGTCACAACAAACATCGACTCAGAAATAACACAAGCAAACACCGCCTCGTTATTTGCATATTGGATATGCGATCCCTGCACCGCTCTGGTTGAATAATAAGCACACAATCACTATTAAAACAAGCCGCCCTGACATGAGTTACACTAAAACTTAAAATCGAAATAAATTACTTCATATTTCCTGAAAAATAGATTCTAATTTTTCTGAACTGTATTAACGTAAAGACAAAGTCCAAAATTATTTCCTGAAAAATAGATTCTAATTTTTCTGAACTGTATTAACCTAAAGACAAAGTCCAAAATCTTCGAATCATCGCTCACTATGATATACGGTTGAAACGTCCTCACTTTGTTCAAAACTATTAACAACGAAATAGAGGAAAAAATCCGAATTTCGAATCTAAAATCAAATTCTTATTTTTAAAAAAAAATAGTTCTTCAAAAGCTTGAGCGAAATAGATACTGCTCTAGCAAAAAATCATGACTTTTTTTCCCTTCCAAACCTTAATTAAACTTAATAGACATAACATAACAGAGTATTTTTCTAAAATGCCAAATAGGATAATTTTTTATTCAAAATTGCATTACCCGGCTACTTTGGGAGAGAATCTCGCTCCCGTTGTTTTGATTTTGACTGGTTCAATACACTCTGCCTGGCTACTGTGCATGCACACTTTCGATTTCTGAATTTTAGTTCACTCAGACGCGAACTAATGCAGTGTTTCAGTTCGAACTCTTGACACTTTGTTCAAAAATATAATGGCGTCTAGAAAACGCAGTCATTGTAATTCTTTAAGAACCATGTCCAATTATTCTGATTTGAACCTCACAAAATAGTCATTCCTTTTTATTTTTTTTTTACCAATTCCACCAACAAATGTTGATCTTGAAGTTAAAAGACAAACACACTGCTCCAGCTGAAAGTCTTATTGCATGACGATTTTTTAAAATTACAATGGAATCCAGAAAACTTCACCAGATTCGCTGTTTTAAAAGCGCAATCGAAAAAAGTCCGAAATAACAATGACTTCCCAGGAAAGTTCACCAGAAGCATTGTTTCGAAACCACAACCGAAGAAATCTACTGAACTGCTTGTACAAACTTCCAAGGCAAAATGACAAAACAAAACAGAATCAGAACTAGAACGACGACAAGACAAGGTAAAAACCACAAGCAAGTATAACTCAGTCCTATACAATGATCTACTTTTAAAGTCTGAATAGAATACAAAACACAACATGAATGGAAAAAAGACCTTCCTGTGTGGATTGCATTTCTTTGCGTAAAAATCTAAAGAGACATTGAAAGCTATTTTGGGATTTCGGGGTTGAGAAAAATAAGAAGGGAAAACTGTTCAGGAATGAAATCCTCAATTCAGTTTACATCTTAACCGTGTATCTCTTATTTTATCCTTTTACTCCAGGAGATTAACCATGCCGTAGTAACTAGTAACATTTTGTACGTACAAATTCAAAGGTTCTTTCAACGCAACTCAGCTAAAAAATAATCACAAAACTCTTTGCCAAAGTTTTTATTAAAGTCTTTTTTGCCGAGTTCCCTAATAAAACCTGTAGTTAAATTCATGTTTCATTTCACTAAAAGAATCTCTCCAGTACTTTGAACTCAGTTTATGATGATTAGACACAAAAAAGGTTAAAAAATTAAACGATGGATCCGTCGTCATATCTGGATTACTGGAGCAAAGACCGAGCTATCATAAAATTTCAAGCATAACTTGAGAATGCTTAGCTCGTTCATCCTTGAATCCGTAAAATTTAAATCCAAATCTGCAATTTTCGTACTTCTTTACAGACTGCTTGCTTACTCGTGGCATTTGACAAAAACGGAATCATTTCTGACGCAAAGAAAATATGACCGTTATCTCAGACCTGACAAGGAAGAGTGCGGAGGTGTGATGCTTATTTTTTGAACCTATGTGAATCTAACGCGTGTGACCTGGTAGATCCAAAGAAAATGCAGAGCGTTAACTTGCAAAATCTTGCTGCTGTTACTCTTCAGAAATTGGAAAGTTGAGACTTTTCCAAGTTACAATAACGCTTTGCACCTTTTTCTAAACATTCCGTTCAGCCACAAATCTCGAGGAGGTATGCAAATTAATCTGAACTCCGACACAACATATCTAAAAAAAAGGAATGTCATATCGACAGTACGATCGACAGTTTACACACGAAGTTTCCTATTGCAGAATAAGACACTTCATTTCCTCATTTCAACCATTAATAATAAGTAGAACGGGACTGGT
This sequence comes from Protaphorura glebata, assembly GCA_034694305.1. Taxonomy (NCBI): domain Eukaryota; kingdom Metazoa; phylum Arthropoda; class Collembola; order Poduromorpha; family Onychiuridae; genus Protaphorura; species Protaphorura glebata. The sequence goes on along the minus strand of JAQFYE010002096.1, from coordinate 11,694 downwards.
TTAGAGCTAGTCAACCAGTTCCAGTGCGTAGTGTTCTAAAAATTAAAAGTAACCTACATGCCTACATGTATGTCGTTATAAAATCCCTGATCCACTTCCAGTTCCAGTTCACCAAATTCAAACTAACTGCATATATGCCCGAGCCAAGTTCCTCCTACATGTTATGTTTTTACTGGCAACAAGAAGATTAGAGAAAAAAAATGCTCGAAAAACTTCTTGAACCATTACTCCATACTCTCATAAAATCGCTTGTATAAAATTTTTGGCAATGTCAACGAACCATTCTATCACTTCTGGTTTCGTAAAATGACTTACCGAACGTTCGTGTTTCAAAATTATCACTTGGTTTTTGGGTTCAACACAACAGGCAATGAACTTAACGTTAACATGTGCCCGGGTTGGGTTTGCGCACAAATCACTCAAAAAGTGCAACGATTTGTTGTTTAAAAATAGTACTTACTACCGAAACTGAAACTTTTTAATACCTTTATCTTCTTTTAAAAAACATTTGTTTACTTGCTAATTCCCAAATCGGAAACCCTTGAGCCATTTCAAGGGATCTAGCACCTTGGGAATTAGCAATGAACTTCCGCCGAGCTAATTTTTTAGAGCACTGCACTACAACTGCAAAATGCATACGGATTCTCAAGTGTTAATTTTTTTTCTGGAAGAGGTAAAAATATCGACGCTACCGATTGGTCCGACGGCATGCAAGTCTGCATGTTTTCAAGTTTAACGAGTATTCTGGTTAACCTCTCTCTACGGAGCTATAACTATTAATACCATTACTCGTCATTATCCCCCGGGTTTTACAACAAAACAGGAAAACCCGGAAACCAGACTAGACTAGATTGCACATAATTTAGCCCGTGCAGTGGGTGGTTCACTTTATTACCCTTGAAGAAAGTTAATTGTCTAATCGTAATAAACCAAATTACTCTCATGCATCTCAGCCAATTCGCTTCTATCAGGATGAACATGTTATGTCGCACCTGTCTGCACAAAACATACTCATAATTAAGTATAGGGTGTACCACATATTTGTCATTTGTACCACCATGACGTCATAAATTATACAGGGTATAATATATTTTCTAATGGCATATGATTATGTGATACGAAATACACATTAACACGTTGCTGGGCAAAAACAAACTAGCGGTAAGATTACCATCGTGCCACTATTACATATCAACGTGACTAATTTCCGACCTTAGATTCCGATTCAGAGGGACTATTTGGTTAGAATACTATTATGAGACACCTTGTACAATAAAATTCAAATTTCTAAATAATCAACGTGAGTAAAAATTAATATATTACCTCAATGGCACGCTCTGTCATGTAAGAAATCCCGTCAACAGGTCCAACCAGTAATTCAATGGGAACAGACCACCCAGCCTGCAATAAAAACAAGACAAAAATTATTAATAATTACTTAATTCCAGAACATTTTATGACATGACATGATATGGCATAGCCACCGGCCACCGCCAGCTCCAATTACGTGCACGAAATGTTTACGTAGTCTCAAGGCTCACTTGCTAACAAAGTTCCGGAAAAAGTAGTAGTAGTACAACTACACGATCGCTCGCTAATCGCGAAGTATTATGACCCCAAAAATTTCGACAACAGAAGTTGAAGACTGAATGAATTCAAATCTCAGGACTGATTCATCTTGGTCGTACATTCTTAATTCTACGAGAACAAAGTACACAAACAAATACAGGGTAGTCCATTTACTACAATCGAGATTCTTGATAAATTTGACAGACGAATTCCTGCTATACTTGTAGGGATAATAGTAACAGCTACTCCAAAATGAAAGTCTGCACAAAATGTACACGTTACATATTTTACTTCGCGGCATCCACTTTCGGCTGAGGATAACTGGATGAAGAACCACCCTGAAAATATCCTGTTAGCCACAAGTCAGCGGCTTAACTTTTAATCCTTTGATTAACTAAAATTGCATCGTTCAACAACTTTAGTCGTCGGGAGATTACAGAGTTCAAAAAATAATGTACGGGTGACGCTCGTATTAATTCTTAATGCTCCGACATCTTTCCAAGAATAAAGTGCACAAACATACTCATCTTACGTTTCTATCTTCTTAAAACTACAATCTCAGACTCTTGAACCAAAAAACAGGGTCAACTGTGTTAGTCAACAAATTGTTTGGCTTAAGGGTGGATGTGTCATAATAAGAATAGGATACAGAATATACTTCAAAGGCACAGTGGGGAGTGCATAATCAGACCCTCAGATTTCTTTATGACCATCTTATTCATCCTACCCTGAGAAACCAAGGAAAGTAAGAGATTTCGCTATGACTTTTATATCAGTTGCATGAAACAATTCTGTTCGACTTAAAGAATGTAGCTCCAAATAATTGGGATTCCCGGGTAAGAAATAACGAAATAATGGACGCGAAAGAACACGAATATCATCGCTCACGTTTCGAAATGTATGGATTATTTTCCCATTCGACCTAGGGATGGTACCCCTAGCAAATATTCCTCAAAACAGGCAGAAAAACATCTCTGTTCGAGCTATGGAAACTTGGCGCCTAGGTCGGGTTTTGCAACACCCTGTGGGTTATTTTATATCAAAAAGACTCCTCCAAAAAATAATGAAATTATTTTCAGAGAATTTGAAATGCAAGAAGATCAATCGAAAGCTTAAAAACATTGAGTTTTAAATCTCAACTATCCGCCGGCATCCGGATTCAAACAAATTCTTACATTTCCTTGAACGACCAACACTGATCTTGCGTGTCCTATGGCAGAGGTCAATTTGACAGGCCAATGCATTAATTATGATTTTCAAAGCAAACTTCCCAACCCTCTAATCCCTCCGAGCAAACAAAGCAGAGACCACCAACCGTGATGATATTTTTCTTTACCGAAACATAACACGTTCCACAACAATTAATGCGATGCAACCAGTACGACACCCTCAACTTAATAAATAGGATTAGTGATGACTTCAGACTTCTCTTCACGGGTAAAAACATAATGAATTGGAGTGCAGTTTGGTTTAATCTAAAATCTGAAGGTCAACCAGACCAGAATTAAAAACGACAAGGCGATAATTCCTGATTTCACCTTTCCAGCCGAGCCAAAACGTAAAAGCAATGCTAAACAGCAGAAAAATGGGCCCTGTCAAATAATTACTGACGTTAGAATTTCAAGATAGACAAGTTTTACAGGTAGCTCAAACACTGCAAATGCATGGCCCAACAGAAACAATGTTTACGATTGTATATTCAAAGTGGTTGTTAAAGTTTGGCAATGGGTAATAATTTAAACCACTGCTGAGAAAAATGTGCCAATAAATCTTTCATTGCACTGCGACTGCAACTGCAAAGGTGATGACATGGTGGATTTCAGTTCTCAGCATTTCTTGGCTCGGAAATTGTGGGTTTAAAATAAAAAATTGCTGACAGATTTTCTTCAAGGTATGACGTGTGTGAGCATATGATTAAACTTGTATTAATCTTTCTCTGAAGTTCATTCATAAATTCTACGTGAGTCTGCATTGTACAGGGAGGTACATATTCATTTACTATCTCTTTGTATCTCGAGCCATTCCGGGAAAACTGGTTGATACATTTTGTAAAGACTATGATGCTTGTAGAGCCTGTAGAGGTGATTCAGCTGACCAGACAAGTATTAATAATTTTAAGATAAAATGAAATTCACCCACACGAGATTTGCATTTCTAGGCTCGCGACGGATTGAAGACTCTGAAACGTACACCGTGACCGTACACTACACTATTTTTGGCGACCCCAGAACGAATGTGAGAAACTAGGTCATGTACCACCCTGTACCTTCCTGTTACTTAACAATTCTGATTCGCTGCAAAAATTAGCACTTATTACACAACCTCTCTCACAAACTATGAATTCGAATTAATAATTTCATTCATAAGAGTGGACGTGGGTGTGAGTGTACGCAAATAATCGAATGCACATGGTAGTGATAATCAATAAAAATATTGACGAATGTTTTGAGCGTTTCATTAACACCACGTGTGATGTAATAATAGCCGTCAGTGGGTTTGGCTCGGTCCGTCCGAGGTCACTGACGTCTTTTCAAGTAATTATTAGTGCTAACTTTAGAAACAACCAGAAACCAGACGTAGACTAACAGTACAGATTTAGAACATCACATTGCCATCATTTTCGTCTACCCACACAGTAGACGCAATGTCCGAGTTCACACAGTAATTGTTTGAAGAAAGCCATAAAACTATCCGATAAAAAGCCACAAAACGATTGGATCGATTGGATCTTATCTAAACTCATATATTTTTCCAATTCTGCCGGATACTGTGAGTGAGAAAAGTTAAAACTCGCCTGTTGAAATAATAATTGTGTCCCTGACAGGTTACAAAAGGTTACTTTCACTTTGTCACCCATTAATTTGAAAATCTAACTTTGTTGGTTGTTAGAATTTTAATTAATGTTTCAGAAAAAATTGTCCAGAACTGGACGACAAAAGCAAGGTCATCACATATCACAGGATGTAACGCTCGGGAAACGGAGTTTGCCAAGATCTGAGTTTCGCATGGAAAACGGTTTCCTTGTAATAATTATAGCCAATATACTCCAAAAAAGACATGATGCACTTCGTTCTTTCAGCGGAATAAGAAAACATTAGCTGCTGGAAGGAAAGATAAATCAAGCAACAATCAGGGAGGACAATGCTTGATGCCGAATGTAACATTTGCAAGATGCTGCATACTGCATCTATTCAAGCTTCAAGTGAAAACAATCCTCCTTTCAAAAGTAATGATGAATGGGTAGACTACCCGACTCCGACTAAGAAGAAAAGAATGAAAATGAAACAAAATTAAGATGAGAAACTCACACTACTATATAATCTTCGCCGGTGAATTCTGACATGACTTGATACATTACAACAATGGACAACAAGGACAATGAAATATTCCAACTCCAAACAGCAGCAGCAGCATCTGGTAATGCAAATTACACAACACCACTCACTATTTCGGAAGTAACTTCTACTTCTGAGTTTTGTGCAACCTGTTCGTATTCGGTGCGTAAGCAAATAAAGAAACATGACACACCAAAAATAGTCATTGTCAATTCTCAGATAAGATTCTCATCGGGGAAAACGTGCGAATGCGAATCTCCTTGATTTGCCATGTGTACGACGTCTATGTCATGGCAATTTGAAAAATTCCGAAATTCATGAACGAACACTCCCTATCTCATTCTGAACGTTTTTCTCCAAAATAATCAAATTCATTATAATAAATTATATCTGTGATTCTCGCAGAGCAAATACAGACATCATCGGAACTTAAAAACCCGAGGTGGACGGGAAACGGGAAATAGAATTAAACATCAATTCCATAATCTTACATTTGATTTTAGCGAAAAATTCTACCCGGCGGGTCACCTTTAGTCACTAGAATATAAAACTGGAACAATTTGTTTTCGTAAAAACTCCAAATGTCTAAATGATAAAATTCATTGACCTGTCGATTATTCAATACTTCAACCAATATTATTTCTGAAATATCGGAAGGCCACAGTACAAGTGCTCTAGGGAACTTTTATGCATCATTGAACCCGTCAAACGTAGCAAATTGTATGAAAGAAATCCATAGAAATTTTCACAAAATAACATGTTTCGAACGGACAAAAGACGATATTTCAATTTCCAGAGGTTACTAACTAGTGGCACTCGTGTCGTGAAACCTCTGCTTTCACAAAGTGACCGTAACAGGTACAAACAACGAACCGAGTGCAAACAAAGACCATAACAATAAGGACAAACGACCGCCAAGGCATGCCAATGCCAATTCCACAGTTGTTTTTTTTGCCATTTCACTCTGTTCAATCAAAGAAACACGTTTTTAGTGTGCAAGAACGTCTTTCCTGACAGACAACTAATTCCTCTTCACTTCACAAAGTCTCAAATGACACATGACTGCACGGAGTCTAAGTGTCTGGTCGTGCATTCCCATTTCTTATAACCTCCTATAGTGTCCATCACGTTTGGAATTGACAGTATTTCCTCAACCAACTTCCAATAAGGAGAGGAAAGGAAATTCCTTACACTTTTCCTTCTGGAATTCATGAATAAGCAGCAATTTTTTTAACAGCACGCTAATCTAAACATACTCTCAGAATGCATTCAAATTCTAATCTCGAATATTTCCCAAATTATGATTCATCATTTAAAAAAATGGTAATTGGTACACTAAATGACATTCGTGCCGTGAGGAATTCTCGAACATCGAACATCGCCTCGGATTTCTCTCAGAGAAAGTTGATTGCGAACTGGCGGGAAGGTGCCTCTAGTTGCTAGTAGTAAGAGGAAAACGAAAGTAGAGAAAAATCTGTTTGAAATGTTCGTAAAACTTAGCCAGTCCGAGGTAATCAAACCCTTCCCATATAGAAATGATACGGGACTGTCCACACCCAGGAATGACTAAGATTCACAATTCAAAAGTGGCAAACACTGCATTATTTGAATGCTGATTTTGCTTCAGAGTCAGAGCACAAAGGTCTTTCGTTCCATAGTACGGATGCTGTGACCCATGGCACTGTCACCGAAGTCAAATGTCAGCCCGTGTGTGAAAGCAGTGCAACTACCTATGTACTTCATACGTTGTCTAAATCTTAAATTAACAATGACTGAATGGGTTCGAAGCAGACGAAGCTCTGTCAAAATGAAGTAACCTCAGAAGACATGATTATGCTATTTCTTATTCTTATCCAGTAGGATCTTGTTTTTCTCAAGTAAATGACTAAAAATTTTGTAATAATGGAGGGCGAAAACTCGACGACGACGTTACACCCTGTCAATTTCTGTTCAAGAGCAAAGAGAATCAACATGTTGCATAATATACACAATTCAACAAAAAAATAGAACAAAACAAAGAGTTTGATGAGAATCAAGCATGTGGGCCCAGTGACCGTGACTGTTTTGAATTTGATGTGACTCAGAGTCACTCCAGTGAAAAGAGGTGAGGTATCTCCCTTGTCAGGTCGATTCTAATTCAAATTCATGTCTAAAAAAGATGTGTACCCTCCAGCCAAACTAGAATAATACGAACAAAACGATAAACGAAAACGAACAAGGGTTCCTGTTCTGTTCCTTCCGTCCATTCTTTCGCTTCAGTATTCATAAGGGTACACACCTGAACTAAAGCGAGATATAAAATACGGTACCATCGTAAAAGTAAAAATAAAAAGTACAGACATTTGCATAAATGAAATTAACTCGTCCAACCCTCAATTCCATCATATTATATTATTACATCATCTATTATGTTTCAACTCTCAGTGTCTGCCTGTCATGTCACGCAGTCCTTGTAAGAGAGTGTTTTCCTATTACAAATATCCTTCCACTCGTCCGTACCAAAATTAAATGATATTCAAATTACTAACTTCCTTCTTGTGGAAATGATATCCTGTTTAAAATCTTTAGTTCCGGCTCGGCCAAGCGTATGACCATCCTCAAGGCAAACTTTAATTCTGACAAGAAATAAACTTCCCGTAAAATTATTCAGTTTCCAGAAGAACTAATAAGGGATCTGTGGAAATCCAGCTGCTGAACTTAACTGAGAATGGATAAACATTATACTGTATTTGTTAACCTAAGAGAGATACCAGGAGTGCGAATGATATTAGAAACAATCTAGTTCTGGAAGATGATGTCGATTTTATTTGAGCTACTAACAGCAAATAAAAATACGAATTGAATAGATAAACTTGAGGATGAAAAATTTGTTGGAGAAAGCTGGAGAAAGCAAAATCTCGAGTCTACGTAAAATTAATGGTATTTTCGAAAAGTTAAACAACATAATTTTTGCTTACCCCAAGAGCACACCGAAACTTCTCTTGATCAAACCGGAATGGAACACTTTTGAGAACTTCAAAGAATTGAAGCATACAATCCCGGTCATTCAAAGTCACAAATTTTTTAAAATTTTGCTGAATAAGTTTGCGAAGCGTTTTTTGTTTCATAGATTGAATCGTTGACTTGGGTAAAAATTTATGTAGTCCGACATCCTTCTCAATATAGTCTAAATTACTCTTCTTGTCTAGAGCAAATTGTTGCATGTCTTTAAAATAATGACGCATGGCGAGGCAGCAAAGTTGGAGAGTCACCTCCTGACTACCAACTGCATTTTCCCTCGAAAGGTAGTCATCCTTCACCTGTTCAATTTAGAAGAATCAACAAACATCAGTAATTAAAATCTTTTGCATCATTATTTAATCATTCACTTTTTGCCTTGTGCCACGCTATGCTACGCTGATTTCGATTTCAAACAGCTGATATTTTCCAACGCCTTACACAACTCCGCAGCTGCCATGCTGTCATGGATGATTCATGATTCATATTAAATATCCGGTGTTACAGGGTGAACAAGAAAATACGGCTCGGATTTGAGTGACCATAGCTCTGAAACATGCAGTCCAATTTTTTCGAGGTCAGGCTCATTGGAAAACGCGTCCGGTTTTGAGTAATTAACACCCCACTCTACATTGCTTAATTTCTAATGTTCGCATAATAATGACGTCCATCCAGGTCAAAGTGAAGACGTTTAGCAGAATAAGCAAGGACCAAGTTAGACTACAAAACTCCCCAATTTTGACGAGGGGTCACTTGTCAACAGAATTAGATGTTAAAATTAGTTAACGCTATTTATTCCAGTAAGCAAGGGTTTAAACTGAACCATTTAACCATATCTCCAGGAAATCGGACAACGCCACTGTCTCGTCACTTAGGTCACTGAAACTCACATCTGACAAATATTTCATAGGCCGTCCTGTATATGACCATTTGTTCAATATTTCGGCTCTCCGGTATTTGTTTAAAAAAACACCTTATAATGTTGTTGTGAATAATGATGAAAGGAGTGACAAGTTCTATTTCAAAGAAACTAATTGGAATAATATTTTGTCTGACTCATGAAGTTATTACGTACCTGGTCATAGAGGTAGTAGAAACTAACAACATCCTTCTCATGAAGATCTTTTAAGTCGGAAATCAGGTAGCGAATCCGGAGTTCATATCTCCATTCTGTGCTTGGATATTTTTTCTCATACTTCTCTCGAACCTAAAAACAAAAAAATGTAAACAAAATTGAGTCACAGATGATACAGTGGGTTGGAAGGAAGAACGTGCATATGACTAATAAATAGGTCATTATTGGAGCCGAGCGTCTGATTCTGAAGTTTTCACATACGACGCAGACATGATGTTGCCAGCTAAAAATGCACAATTTACTAATCATGATTACAGAAAGGCTAAAAACGCTAATTACAGGGTATTTTGAAATAAATCAACGGGATGATAAATTGATAAATATTCTTCTAGTTAGCCACTAACAGTAATTCAGAAACCCAATCGCTAATGACTTTTCTTTGGAAAGCAAATCCAGAATGAGGAGTTCTAGAGGTGAATTTTTACAATATGTGTTTTTATAGAAAAGTTACAATAAACCCTATTTATAATGTACCACGGATGGGCAAGCAAGTTAAAACTTTAGAAGAGCCTATGTCGTGCTATAAGAAATCTGACGCAAAGTTGTCGAAACATTAAATATTCCAACATCGGACTTGACGAAAAACTCTAAAGAGTTAATTCAAAACGTTGACTTGAATCTATATCCGAACCTATAACTGTATCAGTTCTTATATATCTGTAGCATCGTTAGCCTGCCCTTCAGGACTTATCAACACATCATTTGTTTAAACATGAAGTGTACCGTCGTCGTCATTTCGTCTAGTTAGTCTATTCTACATGCTCCTTCGGATAGATCTTCCTAGATAAACGGAATAAATCCCCCTTTTACCAACTTTTTTTTTTCGCTGAAAAACAAAAACCAGAACCAGATCCAGACCCGTCTACCCCTTCATCATCATCATCATCATCATCGTCATGCAATCCTTCCACTTATAAAAAATACACCACTTCACGAACAGTTCAAGTGGGAAGTGCATAATTCAACTTCAACTTCATACGAGCGTAATGTATCCATCTAATATTCGACAATATTCTATTCTATATTCTGTTCATCCTGCCCGGTAGACAGATGGGATGCAGTTCTAAAAAATAAACTCAACCACTGCAACGTGCAGTTGACAAGGAGAAGTATTCTGGTGTAAAAACTAATCCTAAAATTTTCGGATAAAGGAACCTTAACTTGATTTTTGAAGTTATCACTGAAGTCCAGAGAAAATTCTCTCCTAGAACCCTGGCTAAAAGATTACGCACGGGAGAGCGTAGCATTTCATCTGTCAAATTATCTTAAAATTTCTCGGTGGATGAAATCTGCATGTTATTAGATCGGGAAACAAAGCATATTCCACACTCAAATACTGTCCCTCGTTTAATATACACAAGAATATACACTGAGTCACTCAAATCCTGACAGAGAAACTCATCCGTTATTTAAAATATAATTCCGGCCAATTCTATTCTTCCCATTAAACTAAGGACCCTCAAATAACTTGAACCATATTCATACTTCCTTTTTATCAATTCTGCATTTCAACAACCATCACTTGTAAATGTCATTGTGTATTTTATCCTGTTTGTCATTCCTAGAATCACATCCTGCTTACAATTGTTCCCTGTACTGGCGCCTGGTCTTGATCTCCAATAAATTCACATTGTACTGGTTTAGTGAATGAAATTGTAATGGGAGAGCCGTAAAATTAAATGGAGGAGTACAGCAGCTGTCAGGAGATGGCTGATTAGTATGAATGCAAATGTGTTAATTTAACCAATTAGTATTTAAATTAACAATTTCGGTCACACCTAGTATTCGTACAGTTCATTCCACTCCTACAATATATTAAGCAGAAGTAGTACGGACAGTCCTGCAATTTAGCTTTGGTAAGTGTACGATCCATTGGACAGACACGGTTCTGATGGTTACATTAGAGATTACTTTCGAACTTGGACGACTATCCGTACGAATTAAAATGAGAAGTTGCCATTACCGGTCTTTCGCTCTTGATTTATCAAAAATTTATTACACCCAATTTGTCTTACTTCGTACTTTAGACAGAATTACCCAATGTTTACCAAGACTCTGTGCCAAATATCGAGGACCTTGCAAAATACCAAAATCCCTTGGGAAACTAGTTTTATTTTTTTCCTTCTCCTAGGATCCATCGTCTGAATGTCTAAAAATAAATTCAAGGATTCTTCAACTAAACTACTTTGGATAATTTACTTTCGTTTCGTCGCAATATTTTCAAACTTGGATGACACTATTATTAGGGATTAACACATCCGTCCTTATACAAATGTTTTAGTAAGTACAGCTGCTTTTAAACTAAATGATGATATCATTATTGAGATTGTCATATGAATCAACTCCGAAGCAAAGAATAGGCCACTTCGCTATGTTTGCAGGGTGGACCACAAACCATAAACAAGGCTTTTTAAGCACAACCGAAGTGTTAGCAAGAGATTAAGGTTGAAAAATTGAAATAACAAATGACCAATGACTTCGTAAAATTTTAGACAAAAGGCTAAGTAAGTTTTTTGGCTCAAGTTCAGTGACTAAATTATTTTGATTTGTGAACATTATTATTATTATTATTTGGCAGACCGTAGGGTAGGCAGGGCTAATTATTCCCACCGGGCTAATTATTCCCACTTTTTGTAAAATCCGTTGCTCACTATACCC
>JAQFYE010002095.1:0-19407 GCA_034694305.1 Protaphorura glebata | reverse complement strand
GCCACTTTACTACTCTATCTATAGTCATCTTAGCCACACTTTACCACCCTCCACACCTTCTCAACCGCTGCCACTTTACTACTCTATCTATACTCATCTTAGCCACACTTTACCACCCTCCACACCTTCTCAACCGCTCCCACTTTACTACTCTATCTATACCCATCTTAGCCACACTTTACCGCCCTCCACACATTCTCAACCGCTGCCACTTTACTACTCTATCTATACTCATCTTAGCCACACTTTACCGCCCTCCACACCTTCTCAACCGCTGCCACTTATACCAACCTTACCCGCTAACCACATCTTTTCATGTACTTCCACTTTACCATTCTCTACATCCTATCAACCACTCTCCACACCCTCTTACCCACTTACTCCATGCTCTGAACTACACCCCACACCTTATCAACTTATCTAAAACCACTCTCAACTACTCTCAACCACTGTCTGCATCCCCTCAATCACTATTCATTACCACGGGTTGTCACCCAGTCGTGACTCTTTATTGGCCCTATGATTCATCCGTTTATTAAGCGGTAGACCAATTTCTTTGTTTTATCTCATTCCTGGTGCTGTGTTATAAGTGACAAAACAAGTGCTCACAAATTATCATTCAGTTGATCATTAGGCCAAATAATTTTGACCAAACGCCTGTATTCAAGTTAGTCAGGCGCTGTCGAGTGCAACCAAAATAAAAACGGCGGACATTCGGTAGATGTTTAATTTCCTGTGGATATCCCTTCAATACACGCTGCTTGCGATCGTAAACCTTGCAGATGGCCATATTTAAAGAATACTCTCATTGACATTCGCAATAAAATATTAAACATCCGAGTATATGTCATAAGAGATTAGGTGTGTTCTTCTCATATAGCCTTTTCGTACACCCTAATAGGAAGAAACTCCACTCGAAGAAATTATCAGAAACATCAGCTCAAACCATGCCTGCCTGAACGATGGGCCACCTCGATAGCGAGGATACAAAGACTAGCTGTGCTACAATGGATTGATTGTGGTCATAAATTGAAGGTTTCATGAAATTGTAGAAATGAAAGTTAAATAAATTTTTATTCAGACCAGTGGACTTTCAGGAGAAATGTGGATGTAAACAGGAGTTTGTCCGGGAGAAGTCCGATTCCGCGTGGTGCCAGCCGAAAACCGACTCAACATTGCATGCAACCTCAAAAGCTTGCGCTGCGTGAGTTTGCGTGTCAACTTGATTTTATATTGATGCGAAAAGCGGATTCCGTGCAGTCTCGTATAGAATCTCGTCCAGTCCATTCTGCTCCGAATTCGGTCCGGGTCTTCTTCAGAACGGAAACTAATTTCACCAGTACTCAACTTCTTTGTACTCAGTATTCAACTTTATTGTTTTGTACTAAAATCACTTCAAAGATCTAGAAGTTTCTCCCTCAGAATTTCACCATAAAAACTCAAAATTCGGTCCATATCTTTTTTCGGTCGCCGGCTTCGGCTCCGCAAATACTCGAAGCTTGAAGGAAACGTAAGTACCGTTTTCGAGTTTTACTGTCACTTTCATTTGTGGTCTTTCTAGTACGTTGAATTTATAAATCAAAAGACTTCCGGTTATAATTGTTTGAATCTAAGAGTTAAGGTTAAATTAAGTGGAGTTAGTCGACAAAACTTTCCCCAAAGTATTCATTCAGCCAAAGCAAAGAGAAAGCACGCGTGATGGTGCCCACTTGCCCAGGGGGCTTTCAAGTTAAATTGAGTTGTGGACCCGCATAAGCCTCTACTTTTAATTTGATTTTCGACTCATCCAACATTGAACTCATTCAAACTAACTTACTCCGTTCATTTCTTTTAATCTTTGGGTATTTATTTCAAATAATGAGAAATGATGTTCCATTCCTTCCGCTAATTAATCAGTGAAACCTGTGCACAATCGAAACAATGAGTTTTGACTGCAAATTCTCCTCATTCAATACGTTGTAAAGTTTGTAACTCAATCACAATTAGGGACCGATACTTTTTTCTTTATCCTCCAGCTGCTCATCATTCTGGTACGAATATCGCGTCTGGTGTTGAATGTTGAAAGCACTTTGTGGGTCATTTCAGTTTTTGGCACCTTGCTACACCTCCGCAATCCATCGCGGAGATTCTCATAAGATAAATGAGATGTACATTCCAATGGTAGAATTTGATCACACCTCGGTGTCAGGGTGATTGTAGATTTATCTAGCTTCTAGGACCTGAGATTAGGTTATATGCAAAATTGTTTTACTTCTGTCCGGACACCCTCAGAACGTACTGCTGTGATACCGTGGTGAAATGGTCATAAAATTGTTATTCGGTACCACTTCTAAGCTCCGCACGAATCAGTGATGATCTCTGACACATATTCCGTATACATAATTGATAATATCTCGGGAAATTAGCGGCACCGAAAATGTCGAGGTTCTGCTGTTGGGTTTGAAGCTTCTCGCCTTACACAGGTTTTTTGATATTCTGTCCACGACAAGCCTTGTCCAAGCTAAATGGTTTCATTTGTTTAAGTTAAACACTGGCGGTTATACTCTGTTATCTATTCTGAGTTGTGCGATGGCAGAATTAAGATATTACACATCCTTACTCAAATAATTTCGTATTGACTATTATTACGAGGGAGGAAGTCCGCAACCCTGCTATGCAGGATCAGAATTCACCTCACCTTGACGAATGCACTACGGCACTATAACCATACTGCACCTAATGTCTTTTGAACCATCATTGGGTATCATCTCATGGTTACCCAACTGTCCTACCCCATTAAGCCACTTTACTGTTTTATGAAAGCGAAAAAAGCGGGGGAAATCCATGCTTATACAAGGCACAAACCTCACACCGCAGGAAAATAAGGGGTGAGATCTCCCAGGATCAGGATAGATGGGAACCCCGCACTACTGTTATGTCTTAATTCGCTTATTTAAATCCAATCCAAAAAAATCCTGAAAATTGTCCAGGTTTGTCTAAAAACCGGAAGCATGGATTTAACGGTGAGCTCAATGTATTACGTCATTCGCTCTGGTTAAGTCCGTCCGTCCAAAGATTAGATTTAGAGGGAACCCGAGTTAGTTTCTGTGGGTTTTTGCAATAAGAAGTGGCGGTGTTTGTGACTCTTCTGTTTTGAAGGAATATAGTGACTCTTGTTACTACAGGAAGAAGCACTAGAAACTACAAAGTAGTCGTAAGTAATAAAAGAGAAGAGTTGTGTGGAGGTAGGAGGAGTATGACCAATTGAATCTAGCGGAGAAGATCAAAGGGAAAGTTAGAAGCGGCTTTTCCTTGTGCCTCAGACAGATTTGGATTGTTTCGGTCTTCCTTTTTGTCAAAGGCTCTCCTTTTTGCCTTTGTAGTCGTACCTCTCTTCCGCCCTTATGTCATTCCGTTCCATTGCTTTGACAGAAACATGAAAGAAAGAACCTCTACAAAATATGTAGACATGTTAAGGACAATCCTTCAACTACCCGGGTAATTCCTTACGGAAAATCTGTGCAATATAGACGGTTTTCTTATGGCTTATTGACTTACATACATTTGCGGAAAACATCATACTTTGTCAAGAGATTGATTGAGCTGCTTTACATTTGGTCTAGGAAGGGTACCCCTAGGTACAGGAAAAAACTCGTGTATGTAGAAAATCATTTTAACGCAACCACTAGAAAATGTCAGTCTGAAAGAATCAAACTCTGATCTACTCTGAAGAAAACTCGACAAGTTTTATTTAGTACTGGAAAACCCGTGGTTCGAGAACAAACCAGGTTGATCTATCTAGGCTGGCAAAAGATAAGAGAAACTCATTTCCGTTCCACTACAAATTGAGGGATATAAGTGAGAAGAAGGACTGTCAGACAGACAGACAGAATCCTTGAGCCAAGGATTTTATTGGTTTAGTAATTCCTGCTTACAAGCAATACAACTGGAAACCCTCTTTGAGTTAAGCATGGATTTCATATGGCAGCAGATGAGCGCGAACTTAGGTTGGAATGGACGAGGAACTTCCAGTTGTTCACTGCACCTTGTTTGTACGTATCTACAGCTAATTATTGCAACCCAGCATGTTAATAATTGTATACACGATACTATGCACTAGACGAAAATTGTGTGGTTCGTGAATTATTGTGTTCTACAAATTGTCCGTAACACATACACATTCTTCTAATGCACATAGCAATACAAGGAAACCAGAGAGATGACACCAAGTTTTTGCCAGTGAAACAAGGCTTTTACCCGGAAAAAAATATGGCAAAGCGAAGCTGAACCAGTCAGCATTCTTTCCCTGTTAGACACATAATACGGTTTACGCATCACAAACAACCAAACCCTTTGATAACCAAGCAGGTTGTACTTGCACTGCAGTACTCCCTAATACTGTTACTCTTTGTTCATTTTTTGATGTGGTAATTTATTCCAGGACAAGTGTCCTTTGTCCAAGCTCTTATGTACAGTGCAAGAGATCACACAGGGTTAGAGATTGTGTGTGGATTTGGCTTTTTACTTTCGGTTCTCTGTAAATCCATTTTGCACAAACTGAAACCGCTCGACCAGTTCTAAGGAAAACTGTTTCTGGTTTATTATTATTATTTGCGGATTATATCGAGGCGTGCCAGTTAGCCTTGGCACCAAACATGACATGCTTCCTCTATGTGTACCTGCCTTGACAGGAATACAATAAATCTGATTTGACGCATTTGTTTGGCCGAAAAAGTAATTGTGACGTTGACTGCGATATTTCGATTGAACGTCCAGGGAATACCAGACAATTATTACAGTTGTGCGATTCTTCGCAAAAGCGCTCAGGACAATTACCCTGTTTATGCGATAAATCTCCGCGCTATATTTTCCTTGCTTATAGTGCTGCCTTCAGGTCAAAGACGTTGTGTGTTTCTATTAATATAAGCAGTCCTGTCTGGAATTCAGGGAATTGGTCATATTTACATCGGATGTATGAATTCATTTCAGAACAAGCGCTATAATTACGAAACAAACAAGTACTCCTCTAGCTAAGCATGCGAAAGAGACAAAAAAGATGGAATTAGCTCGTTAAATTACTGAAGGAAAATGATATTTAAAATATTTGTTCGGGCTCAAGTGTGTTTTTATGTGTGAGGAAAGTTGTAGAGGAAAGAATTCTGAACCAAATAGTTTATGTATGTTTAGTTGGAAGATTAGTTTCGAACTCGTGTGCGATTGATGCCAGTTCATTTGCTGTCAAACAAATTAGGAATACCTTATTCCAACATTATTAAACGATTCATTCATTCCCTGTCCTGTGAATTTTTGAATGTTCGGCAAATCCAATAATTGAATTATAGTCATTGTTGGTACTCCGACTTCTGCATGAAAATGTAGCCTGCTACCCCAATTTCAATTCACAGTAACTGCTTGTTATTCTCAGTTTACTCATTGTTTACGATCCAAGAATCCATTCTCTCAAAATGCAGATGCAAGAACGATTTAGTTTCGGTTTCGGCTACTTTTGTATTACAATTTCCAGAGCGAAATTTTGTACGGACGGACTGTAGAAGTGAAGTAGTAAAGCCAGGTTAAGGCTTACGCTTACTAGTTCAGTTTTCAGTTCAGTCGTTCAGAGTATAGTGGAGCACTTCAAAAGAATGTAGACAATTTATTGTTATGACTCGAATTGGTATTTTGGCACGCGATGGACGCATTTCACATTCGCTTCGTGCTGATCCGCTTGACAGATCAAAGGCAACGGCGGCCGCTTGCCTTTTGAAGTAATTCCACCTCACTACCACTACAGTCGCCGCTGCCGCCAAGAGGTTTTCCCATCATCGTCCTTCACCGAAGAAGGATTTAACATGTTCACTTATTGCGTAAAAATATACAATGAAAAACTGCGTAACAGAAAAACCAAAAGAAAGACATTTAAAGCCGGTATTCATTTTTAAAAAACGCCTTTTCTTCCCAAAAAAAGAGTACAAGTATAATGGGCGGGTGTGCCATGAACCCTTGAACTTGAAATGAACACTAATGTCTGATATACACCCTAATCGTATATTGTACCCGAGGGGGGAATTTTCATGGAGTAAGTTTGCCTATTATTAAGTAGGTGTACCCTTACAGAAATCGTATTAGATTATCTCTTGTGATAACTTTGAAACACCTTTCCTCTTTACTAGACTTGGTTAGTGTGGCGGCATATTCCCCAGTATTTCGAACTAATGCCAAGTTTTTACCCATTTCTGTAAAATGGGAGGATTTTAAGCTCAATTCTTCTCTGACTCTTCTACTACTACTTCCTGAATATTCCCACTTGGAAGAAGCTAAAACCACACACTTCCGGACAAGGTTGACAAGGTAGCTTCATGACAAGTCACTCTTTCCACAATTCTTGTGACAATTCACCTCTCGGCCACAATTAGAGTTACCCGGTTACCTGACTATAATGCTGAACAACTTTCCATGTCAAGGCGTTCCCTGGTAAGCTGAAGGTGCTACGGTCGAAAATGTAATTTTAATTTCATTCGAAAATAATGGTACTGTGTGGTTTAGTACTACTAGTTGCTTGTTGAAGTAGCAGCGGAACGAGATGACATGGAAGTGAGGCGAAGCATAAAATTAAGAATAGTTTGACGAGTCCCTTGACACTGTAGGAGTCTAAAATTCTGCGTATGGTTTTTCCCTAACGGAACGAATGGGGATTCTGCGGCGAATAAGTTTTAAACTTTAGTTGTTGACGTGGAATGACAAAGTTCCGGAATCGGAGTCGTCCAAAGTCCAAGTAGAACCATGGTGTTCAGCCAACCAGTCAAAACCAGTTGTGACAACTAATTGCTAATTTAATTTCGAAAATCAAATTTGAAGCAGTGCTTTCCTAGTGTGCGAAGCGACATGCATGGAAATTAACTTTCATATCCTTTCTCTACTCATACCGTACCTACAAATTACAAATGTGTATAAACTGTAAACTTTTTCCGGGGGAACTGTGTGGTTAGATGAAACTAATTTTGTTAGCACACATATGTTCAGATTTCCAAAGCCCAGAACCGTCGACCGAATCTGAACTGAGTTTGTAAGAAAAAAATCGTAGAATTAAATTATACACTAGGAAATCGAAGGTTTCGTTGATCTGCAGTCCTAGTGATTTGGTGCGAGTGTTTTTTAATGTCTCACGTCCAACTCCAAATCATGCATTATTAACGATGTTTTGAACCCAGGAGCCTCTAATGGCTGTTTTCCTTCTTGAAAATCAACTTTTACCTCGTCTTTTTTTTCTATTTTTCTCTAATTTTGTTCCCTCACGCGAAAAGTTCATTTGTCATTCCTCTAATCAGACGTATCCGCTTTTCACCTGGCACTGGCCCTCTGGCTAGACAATCCTTCGTTAAACTTACCGTACATAAAATGCCATGCCCTTTCGAAAAGGTAGACCTAGTCGTCATTTTATAAATTCCAACTTGACTGCTATTGCTATAATCGTATCTCCCCTTTGAGGCACGCCCTTTTCTTTTCTGTCTGAGGATATGATACTGTTTCACAGATTAGCTCAGGCCTTCCCCTCGTTAAAAGTGATTCTCCATCTTCTTATTGGAATTCATGGTAATTCGACTGATTCCTGTACGCTTGGGACTAAACTTGCCTCATAATGAACAATACTTCAATAGAATTTACAAGGTGGGGTAGATAAGACACGCTGACATTGCTGGATTGTGGACCATTAACGTGTGTGTATATATACATGAAACAGCATCTAGAGGTAATGTGCCATAATTTAGGTATGACCAAAATCTGGGCAAATTAGATTGTATTTGTGGTTGTAATGTCGAAAAACGAATGTACGGGCAACGAGTCACTTAACCTCAGAAAGGATATTAATAGTCTCAGCCATTTAATGCGGCTGCTTGGATTTCATGCTTATATTATTGCCCAGGTCTTCAAGAATATTTCAGGCTTTCGCAAATAAATACTGAGTTGATATTCAGTCTGTTGTAGAGATTATTTGGAAAATATAACACTGCAGAAGTTCAAATTCACCATTCGAGTTGATCCTACACGTTCACCCCACCCTCGCCGCTGTTTTGTTTTGAGAAGCAAAATGTCAAACTGTTTTGAATGGGTGAATGAATGGCTTGTTCTACTAGATTTATGGAGAGAATAATTTTGTATTGTAAAAGTTGTCAGCTTCCTTTCATTTATTGCAATGGAAGGAATGGATTCGGTTCAACATAATTCCTCCATTAACTTATGTCTGCTTCGTCTACTATTTATTTCGAACTCGTGATCGTGCTTTAGCTTTGCTTTTGACTTAGGGTTTAGAATTATGTACGTGACCTGGGATTTTGGGATTTATTCAATTTGGCTTTGGCAGGAAGTAGGAACTTAGACAGGACTGGGAAACTTCAAATGTTCCAAAGAAAACAGAACTCAAATATCTCAATTATAGTGAACAGTATACGCTGGGCTGCGTTGAGTTGGCAACTTTCACTTTGTGCTTTCATTCCATTCCCATTGTATTCTCTTCTTTTGTGTCCTCTACTCTTGCTTGCATTGATTTTCATTCAATTCCCAACAGAATTAAGTCGTCGACTTGGATCTAGATTTGACTTCACATTGAATTTAATGTTTCACTGAATCAGTCAGTACGACTGGATGCGTTTGTAGTCAGTGTACTTCTCGACGAAGTTTTATGTTGTTAGTATGTTAACGACAACTGTGAAAAAGTCCCGTCACTTCTGGATTCAAACATTTTAACGGTGGTCTGATTTAACCAATCACTTTATTTCAGCAGGTCCATGGTTCAATTCCCGTTCTGTCCGTGCATGGGCTCGCGCTGTAGTCCAGGTGTATAGATCCTCAAATAAGTTAAGCTTGCTGAGTGGATTGAACCTCTTAATTTTTTAACTAACCTTACTGTTATAGTCCTATCTGCTTTTTCAGTTCAAATTCGCGCTTCATCAACTCTACGAATTCTTGGCTCAGTACAAGGAATTGGGAGCAGCGCGACCAGGAATTGGCCCGGGGACCTTAAACCCGGCACTCACTGCGCTGAGCCATTCCGATTTACCATTTATATAGAAACGTTACGTAGTCGATACCAATTCATATCCAAGGATTTATAAAACTAGTAGAGCACGAATCTCAACTGAAGAGGCTTACATTCCTATAACACATACTTTAGCAGTCAATCCAGCTTTATCAAATGGTTTTTGTAAGCATAAAAAAATAAGAATGGATCCCAGATTATTTCGAATTGCTGAAAACATTGTTATGTTTATAGCTAGCTACCTATAACTTCAGTATGATTTGAAGAGCTGTCCAAATTCAAGATTCTTAAAGAGTATTATATTGTTGCCTTATTTTTTTCTCTAATCTGCCAAGCTAGGAAAAGTGATTTGAACCGTAACATAAGCTTAGCTTTCACCAGATAGAAAAGCAGAAAACCTAAACAGGCATAATAATTCCATCCAATCCTATTGCTACACTCGATAACTGCTTTTGTATAAATCGCTTGCGTTTTCTCTTATAATATTTTCATAATAGAGTATAAATACTTAAGGTCGATATTGTACTACATTAAACTGGATATCTTCAATTATTTTCTAATGCTGAGTTAGTCAGCAATATTTTCGACAAAGTTTTTGTATTCCTAACAACTGCAAACTCTGCGATATGAAAGAATGCAAGACAAAACTTTCAAAGGTTTACTTTTGTCCACACCTTTTCTGCAAATAAAGCACAATGTGTGTGTATTTTCGTTTCTCTTCCATCCTCGAGCTCTAAAAAGTTTGCACAAGTTGTTAGTGTTTCGTTGGCGTTGCAGCTTTAAATGTTCAAACTTCTCCCATCCATCCATTTCCGTTTATTTGGTAATATTTTATAGCTTAACACTTTCAACCAGGTACTTTATTTTGGTTTTGGTTAGAGAACGGAAGGAGGGGAGAATTTTTGGGGCCGTTAAAAGTGTCTTGGGCTTAATATATTGTCATAACTTCCAAATAGCAATGATTTGCAACCATGAATTTAAAGTTTTGAAACTTGATCCATGCTTTATTACGGGAAGGACCTTACCATTGCTGATCTCTTGCAGGGTATTAACGAAAAGACGTACAGTTGTTTCTTGGATTTTTGGCGTAGTTACGAGAGTCTATGTCACAGTCAAGCTAAATATAAATCAGCATTTGCTTTATCAGCTGAAAATTGACATATGTGATTTCAATAACTAATTTTTATTACGTGGGTTTCGCCAAAATCCATCAACAAATTCTATTAGATTATATTGTGTTCGTTCTACTCTGTTGAATTCCTGAAAGAATCCTCAACAAATTCTAGCTTGACTGTAACAAAATCTTTGTAATCACGCCAAAAAATAAACAATTGTGCACCTTTCCGCGAACACTTTGTAGATCGCAGGTTCGCAGGGTGTTCGGTGGAGCCTCCAGTGTCATGTGAGAAGCCTTTTGTTTCCAAATAATCAACTTGAGCCCAGAATGCATCAACCAACCGGTAAGATCCTCAATTACCTGTGCTTTACGTATTTTCGGGTTCATTCAACAAACTTTGTAGCAAACCTTAACTATAGCCAACGAGTCAGAGCCAGAACTCAAAAACCAACTGTCCTCTGTCCTCATAATTCAGCACGAAAGGAACGATGAGTTTTTGTAATAAATGTAGAAAACCATAAAGGATAATTTATCTCCGACGAAAATCCAAAAAACGGAAGCCTTCTCCATGTTTGCTGACTGAATTGAAGTAAAGAAAAAATTGACCGTGTCCACCTCCACCCTCCATTACACACTTGTGTAATAGACTGAATAGCTGGAACAGACTACCAACACGCTCAATTGGAAAAGTTTGTTACATCCATAATCTAAATCGTCATGTATGGACAAGAGCATTGCATTTCCATCTTTTGAATGAAATCTTTTCATATTCTTGTTTGACACCCCATAAAGTCACAGTTAGTTCTTTCATTATGATTTGATGAAGCGAGGTGGGATTTCAATAACAGAAATCATATGAAAAGACTGAATGAAGCTTTTACATGATTTTCTAACTCCAGAAACTCTGAAAGGTAACCGTGGGAGTTTGTGCCGAACAAAAAGAACGAGAAAGTTACATAAAAATATATGTTCGCCACATTTTAATAAAAATGGAAAAGGAACGGCATGTTGGTGGTAATAATATTTCCATTTTTCTTTTGTATTTTTTTCCCACAGTTTGCTTAGCATCTGAGATGGCTCATTTCTCCTGATATTTCTGAATTGGTTTCTTACGTTCGAACCTGCCTCGTTAGAGGACGTCGGTAGCGTTTTGACATGCCAAGACCAGATCAGGCTGCCTGAAATGTTCCATGGGTCATTATTGTAGTCCTGATCACGAATATAAAAATATTTCATTGTTAGACATAATTATAGTTTACTGCGAAGAATTTCAAAACATCCTTGCCATATCCTTCCAGGCATATTTTGTCCGGACGGCGACCGGGTGATTTATTCACTGATATTCAATTTCAATAAAACAGTCCAAATACTTCTACCGATTTGGAATTGTAAACCAAATCTGAAGCAATAATTCCCTGCTCAAGCTATCGGAAATTTTATTGAATCAAAACCCATTACTTAAATCGACACCCATTGCATGTATGCATTAAACATTGAGTTCGATACTGCTATTTCGACATCCTGGTCCCGGCCATTCAGAACGTGTTTGTGGCGAGTCCACATTTCGACCGACTGCTCGTTTATTTTCTTTTTCAATTCATTTTTATTATACCTTTATTCCCAGGCTTGACTGTAGAATGGCTCATATTTTTATTCTGGGTAAAATGCGAACAATCAAAATGGGACAACCACATGGTGTCTGCCGTCCTGAAAAAACATGAAATGCATTTTTCTTTACAGAAGCTTTGCTTTGCTTTCCTGTATAAATAATATAATAACGTAAAGGAAGGGGAATGTTTACATTGGGCTGAATGCAAAAGTAAATTACAGGTAAAAGGTTTTGTGTCGTTCGTAACGGAAACGCGAATAGAAGTATGTTATTCTGAAATTGAAGGTTCGATTTCATTATTAAATTGAAACCAGGTACAACATTGTACTAATGGTCTCGGTCTGGTCATTTCCTTCGAATTTTTTTTATCCTAATGAAACTGAAACCTGGTCCGTGGTATATTTGTAAGTACAACACAAAAAAATAAAACAATAATGATCCTCCGTTGGAGCTTCCCTTCTTTATTGTTTTCTTTTCATCTCCAATTTTTGCTGAATATTCCTTTACTTTTCCCCTATTTCCCATTTCCGCTCACGTATGGTGTAGGTTTAATAATATTCGTTGTTCAGGAGATTTACTTAATAGAATGCCCGGAGTTTAGGGTTTTTGTGGAAATAGAATTTTGGGGAAAAGAAAAAAGAGATCGAGTTCACGTGTCCAATTCAAACAATAAGTTCAACTGAAACTTTTGCTAGAATAAGAAAATAATAGACTGCATGCAAGTCAGTATTGTGTTGTATAGTTCACCTGGACATTTTTTGTCCTTTCAACTATATCGATTACATTTTCTGCTAACAAGACCATACAGACTAAATTGATGAGTTAAGGGTGGGCGTACTTGTGGTCACATTATTTTGGGAAAATGTGGGAAATCCGGTGAAAAGTGAATCACATCTGGCCAGAATAAAGTATTGAATTTCATTCAAGTGAGTTGATTTGTGGAAGTTATAACAGTACATTGAAATTCATGAATAGGTATTTACAAAAATTAGAAACTCCACAAATATAACCCCTAATGTTTTTGCTTTCATATTTTAGAAAAGTTCTGACAAATGATTTGACAATTATTGAAGATCAGAGTAAGCTAGCTTATAAACATTTCAAGTCGCATGAAACAACCCTCGAACACTTGAGAAGTAATCTGCTCTCAAATACAATCCGCACGAGTTATTCGATCGTCACTCCTGAAATGGTACTGCGGTACTCTAGGGAGCTGAGGTTGTGAAATTTTGTGAATAGTATTTTATGTGATTTGAATATCAAGATGTCAATTCTCCAAAGTGAAAATTCAACTCGGTTTCTCGCCCGTGAAAAATCTTGATGCAATAACTCAAGCTTGTAGTTATGGATAAGAAAAGGGGGAAATTTCACCCGAGCGTGAGAATTGGATTCATATATCCAAATAAGTCTGACATTCCACGCACATATTTTTGGGACAGTTATTGTGGAAATGTTGGCATTTTTCTTTGTTTCCAGAATGTTTTGCCAAATATTATGTTCCTGTTCAGGAAAATATTGAACAAATAAAATACGTATTAAGTTGGTCTGTAAGGGAATCTGAAACTAAACTATGTACGTCCAAGCACTATGTCTGACTTCAAAACAAATAAAAAATGGTGTCATCGCTTCTTTATTCCACTTGACGCTTCCAGATCTATATAGGATTAGTTCCAAGGTTTAGTGTAACTTGTAACTTTACTGTAAGTATTGTAATCAAACTCCTCAAGTACGAAAAGCATCGATATTTTTCAAGAATCAGGGTTCGATAATTTTTGTTGAACATTGTAAGCTATTGAAGAAAATGTTTTCTGACAGTTCTTGGAACTAGATTGAATTTAGAAGTACACGGTGCTACAATTGCAAGAACTGTTTGGCTTCAGTGTATCTCTCAAGCACAAATTGTGAAAAGAAGTTACCTTAACATAAAGGAGTTCCATACTGGGTGTGGCTGAAGCGAAATGGAATCGGATAAAATTTGAAATATCATTTCTAGGTTCTCTTCCGCAAGACACTTGTATCAAATCTATTTCTGGAAGCGTGAAATGCATATTGTTCTGGTTGCATTCTGTTTCTCTTGTTCCTGTGCAATATCCTGAAACAAAGCCTAACATCCATTTTTATCCCATATTCGTTTAGACTTCCTTACACACAAAATTCCATTTCCAACCCAGCGCGCACACGGAGAAAGTCTGAGGAAGCTCAACGCAATGTGCTACATAAAAAGTGGAATTGGAAAGTGGGTTTACTTTCTCTCACGAAAAACATTACATATTTGCACCAGGGAAAGGTTTGGACTAAGGTTGTCTGTTCTGTATGCATGAAAAGGATTTTTCAGGAAATGGGTTGGATGGAATCTTAAAACGTGTCTTGGGACCTTAAAGTAATGTAGCTGTTCTTACTATGGACTCAGATTAAGAGCAACCTCGGGATTCATGTAAATCTTCAAATTATTACCTTACCTCTTGGATCTTGACAAACTTTGCTCTTAATCCAGAGTTCGGAGTGCATAACTCTTGAAAAGTTTTTCAAGGACAATATATTTAAAAATTTAAACTCAACGTTTTAACTTCTGGAGTTTAACAAAATAATTGCAGCAAAGCCAAACCCGCAAACAAATCCAGCCTACTTTGTAGGTTAGTTCTTTTGTCAATAAGTTAATTTCATGAGAATAAAGTGCGACCACGTTCTTGCCGTCCAAATCTGGTCGCATGAGACAGGTATCACATCTTCCTGCAGTCACCTCGAACCAAGTAAATCTAAAGTGTACATGTAGTCTCCCCTGTAGTGAATTCATGTTTTTATCAAATAGTTATCAGTCAAACTTCTTTTTTGCTGAATGGGAACGCACTCAAGGGTAAAGAATTGGGGTGCGAAACCATTTTTTAATGACAAGAAGGAAGTGGAAAAAATGTCATCGAGGAAATTCAAGTTTGAATCGTAAGCTGAGATGGAAACTCAGAATGGAGTGACAGACAGGCATGTCAGCTCGTCAGTTAAGTCGAGAATGAAGCGAACATCATGAATTTTGTAGTGAATACCCAAGAGTGTGGAGTGATTGAGCTGACTTTATTCGAGAAAACGTAATATACTGACTCCACAGAACATGCAGTCAAGTTTCCTTACAATGGGGTGGTTCCGAGTGTCACTCGCGGCTCTCCGGGTTTTTTGTAGTAATACTTGATAATTTCTTCTGTTTGCCCAATTTAAAAATCAATTACAACTCTAATTTTAATCAAGTGACTCCAAAATAAGGATGCATCATGAATACATCCATCATTGGATTCATGGTTGTCATGCGGTTAACCTAGTATTACAGGAGTGTACCGCAGGCTAGAAAGAAGGGCTGCCGGTACCACTTCGCTATAATGGGCTGATATGTTTACAAAGTTGTTCTGGATAACTCTACCGCTCACAGCCTGAATTCTGTTAGCTGTGCTTAACTATTACAAACAGACCCGAAATAATTGACAAGTCATTATTCGAATATTGATTCTTATGTTCCTGGAATCATACGACTATAGAAGGTTTTCATCTTAAGACATGATCAGAACAAAAATAGCTGGAATTAATAACGTTGTATTGCGTTGTATCACATTCCTTTTGGGTCAATACTTCAAGAATCCGTATCAGTGGTAACCTTAATTTTTTCAAACTTTAATGATTTCAAGGATCACATCATATTAGCGCTCATCTAGATATACTGCTGCTCCAGAGAACCTTCACAGCTCGGAAGCATCCCTTGTGATAGGGAATATGAAAGAAAGGGTTAGTCCTGAGAGAAAATCTTGCGGAGTTAGAACTCACTGCTACTTCACAATTCACAATTCTACCTTCTATATTTATGCTGCGTGCTTAAGACATGACTGGGTCTTCTAAAACCCGGGTAGTATGCTAGAATCCAAATCCCACTCAAGGTAGAGACCATTATAAGCGTTTTCCATCCCTTAGGACTACCAACAGTAGGACTTTAGGAGAGCAGGAACAGTATATAGTTCTACTATTTATGCCACCTACCACGAGAGTTCACCAAGCAATTCAGTAAATTTAAATCCTAGTCCTGCTCTACCAGAATGCGTGACACTCAAAAAAATATTGGGGAGGGGTTTCCGGAAGGTTTCCCAAATATGTCGCATACTGCGCTGGAACATCTCGCGATCGTTCACAAATACAGCAAATCCAGGATTAAACGAAAAATAGTATGTCATTTACAAATCTGACGGATTAGTTCTCGAATCACATGCTTTGCATTTTTGGATTGGGCTGCAGAGTTGGTGAATGGGACTTGTGGGCGGGTTATCGGATCAGCTTGCTAAATGGCGGTACAACTAATAGTCACCCTATTATTTATGATCTATCACCATCGCATAATTTGTATAAAGAATGGATTAGGTCTCCATGTGGTAAAGGAAGTTACTCTCAATAGTAGGAAAAGCTACAGGCGAGAATTAAGTTTCCGAAGCAGCTGCTACAACTTGTCTGTCTGAGGGATCGATTTCTACCATAGCTGGCGATACTTAACTATTTCATTGAACATATAACATGACCCCCCCCCCCCCAGTTTGCACAAAATATTTCACTATTCTACTGGTACAATGTGGAAGAACATAAGTTCAATTTGAGTGGAAGGGAATGATTCGGAGTTTGCACACTAACTAGATCAGTCTATTTCTGTTTGTCTCTTTTGGCCCAATAAAATACGTACAGCGTTAACTCATGTACTTCAACTGCACGGGTTAAACTGGAGGCGTCTGCCAGATAAGAGAAAATGCCCTTAAATTTCTTCAACTGAACCAAATCCAATCTAGCGTTGACAGTGATTGAAATAAGTAGTAATGCTCCTCTTGAATTCTTTATAACCAAAATAAATTTTTATTCACTATTTACACTTACTCAAGCAGTCGTTTTATAACAACCTCCTCTTCAACTGGCAACTTAGAGATATCTTATTTGAGTCAGCATTATATTAGCTCGCCACACTAATGTAGAGAGATGGATGATTTTTTTTTGGTTTACGGGTGATCGAAATTTTTGTCAGAGTACGGGTTTTTGGATTTCATATAAGTTCTAAAAGGGGAGTACGTGATTCAAACAAAAAATATACATTTATATAAATAAACATGAGACCACATAGCCACTATCACACAAATAGCCATCATAATTTGACTTGTTTTCGTTGGACTAAGACAGATTCTTTCTTCTGATATTTTGGTTCGGATTTGAATAAACAGTAAGGTAGAAACTCCTGTGGGCTTTACGAAAATTGTAGATGGTTGAGGAGACTTCCTTTCTCTTCTTCAACTGATCACTCGAAGTTTGAAGTAATTTCATGGTAGATATTGTAAGAGTAATCTCACGTACCGGCCCAGGTCCATTCACCCGGATTAATGTACATCGAAACATTTTTTATTCTCTATTTACATTTCCAATGAGCTTATAGGATGATTACTTGTTGTTGAACCTTTCTGTCCCTACTTTCCTTCTGAGCTTTCTGGCTACAAGAGCGTACTTCCATTTCTATTTCTTTTTCATTCTTCGTACTTGGTTATTGTATTGTGTGAGTGGATGAAGGGAATATAGACGGAGATTGAGGACATGAGGACTGACAGCTGCAGAAATCCATTATTTCGATCAATTCGTGGAGGGCTCATTCAGTCAATACGGTCGTATCTTCATTGTGAGGGAATTTTTTGAACATTCTTATTCTGAAAGTATTGTTGTCAAGTTTTCGTACTTATCGGGAAGTGCTGCTGCGAACGCTCATGCACAGTGGGCTGAGTGTGAAATGTTGTTTCAGTCAGATACGTTTGTGACACTATTCTAAGATTCAGAAATATTGTCATTTTATGACGTAGAAGTATTTACAATGTAGATTTTATAAATTGTGGTCAATTCGATGGAACATAGCTCCTTGAATTTTAGTGTTCACATTTTTAAGCAACGGTTGAAAGTCTAGGCTCCGCCGCACCGACCACGGCAGAGTTTACGACCTTATTACACTTGTATCTTAAAACTCTCTATGCGATGGTGTCTTCCTGGCATGTATGACGTCAACTATTGTGCACTATAACTTTGACATTAGACGCCATCGCGTAACACTGCTAAATTAATTCGATGATTCGTACCTAAAACTTTGCGAAATACGTACATTCTAAATCTAGCCACTCTCCTATTTTCCCGTCACATTGTCGGTGAAAACGTACCGGGATGGCATGGTCCCAATGGTATAGCACTAGCACGCACAAAATGTTTTTTCCAACTTTTTCGTTGATTTAGTTTTCTAGTCTCGTCCGCTGCGTTCATTGTGCGAATCCCAGGAAGGAGATCTGGAACCCGTCGTCCTCATCTCTTCCTATTGTTCAGGACCCGACCAAAAAAGTACCAAGTACGTGAGGTTTTGGACGGAATGAATGAGAAAAGAACTCGGAGAACAAGCTTTCTCCTCTTATCCAATACATGTCAGACGTTTCCGGAGAGTTACTAACCAAATAATGGTTCCGTACGATGAGGAAGAGTCTAAGAAGCTAATAAAGCCACGTTGGACGACTTTCTCCACAGTGAGTTTATCGAAAATTCAGCCCTCAACTTTTTGGTTTCTTTATTCTTCGGTTCGGGGAGAACCGACCAGGGTTGGTCGGCCGTGAGTTGAAGGATGATGTGTGCGAAGAGGTTTTTACTTAGGGGGTTGGTCGTTGGCAAACATTTTGTGTTAAAAAAGTAAACTTTTACTTCGTTTTGTCCAAATACACTTTGAGAGAATGAAGGGAAGTGATAATGCGACGGAATGCTGCCAAACAAGTCTCCATCAATAATTAAAACCTTCATTCGAAATTAATGGAATCGAATTAAAACACACTTTAGAATCCAATTATGATATGTTGATTCAGGTAAAAAGTTTGTCGGGAGAGAAAGCTATTGTTAGAGTTACTTAGCACTTGAAACTCTTTGGAAGTGTCTGCCTGTGTGTCCATCATTAGTTGTGTTTGAAATTTCCTAGGTTTTTACTGCGCTCTATTCGTTTCACATAATTTTCAGTGCGATGTTTCATGAACATTACTCTCGCTTTCACCGACTTCATCTACTATGTCCAGTGATTTCAATTGAATGGCTAACTTGAACCGATTTGGAGTCCAAACGATGAAATACCCATCATTCAATTCTCTAAATTTTATTTGGAGTGGAAGGAATCACTTAGAATTCTGGAAAGTTAGCATTTCAGGAGGCCTTCTTGAACCCGTTAGTATGGCTATGAAACCTTTCATTAGTTTTTTACGCTTGGCCTGTCCTAAACTCCTCTTCGTAAGTCAATTTTAGGGGCACTCATGTGGAATGTGTTAGAGGCAGTAGAAAGTCCATTTTGATTGATTTTCTTCCTTTTCCTCCCTTCTTCCTCGAAGGAAGAATAGAAGTTGAACTGGTATTACGTTTACGTATGAAAAGTAGAAAGTCATTCCTCGACTTGACTTTTTCTTTCTTTTCTCTTTTTTTCTTCTTTATTATGTGTTGCGTAAGCAAGACATTATGTGAATGTGTTGTCTGTCTGTCTGTCCGTCCGTCCGTCCGTCTACACTTTTCATGCCGTAAACGTTGACGGATTTCAACGAAATTTTTAGGGTAGGTACACAAGGTCATGAGACACAGGGAGTGTAAATATGACCTCACCAGGTGACC
>JAQFYE010002094.1:0-19416 GCA_034694305.1 Protaphorura glebata | reverse complement strand
CGAGTGAGTAGGTTTTCCGGGTAGGGAAATTGTGTTCATTCAACTTGTTGAAAATTAACATTAGAGTTTTCGTTGATCGGCGTTGGAAACCAGGAGAGACTTTACCGTTATTCAACAATATAGGCGAATAATGCAACAACCCGTGTTCAAACCAAAAAACCACTTTCGACTGGAATTACAAACGGTAAGTGTTAAAAAACTAAATGTTTATTTTTTTACTTACTTTTTTGTATTTATTGCCGACTTTTCTGGACTAAAACCTTGTGCAATTTAACCCTTACGTTTTTGTGCATGCTTTATTATTTGAATTATGTGATGGGTCATTCATAATTATGGAAGCCGGTCAAATGTCGATTCATTTCAGTGAAATACAAGCTGGGATTTTTTTTATGCCTAGCAATATACATCCTTAGGAGTTATTAACCCTTTCAGAAGTGTGGACGTGATAAGACGGGCACTTTGCACCCGTCAACACACGTCCGCACTCCTCAAAGGGTTAAAGTGAAACCATTTATTGGACTTAGTACAATTTTGAATGAATCAAAAAATTTACCCCATGCCCAATATTTTTTTTTTCTGTACTGGATTTGAATTTGAATTTGGAATGAAAAAAAAATCGTGAACTTTGTGTTAACTTTTAATAGCCGTGAATGGATTACGTGGAGCTGCAATGTTACAAAGAACACTTGGACGTCAATTAGCTGGAGTGAGTCCACATTCATCTCCACTGTTGGAAAATAGTAGCTCTGCTGCTGCTGCTCGGCAGTCATCAATAAATAATATTAATGCAGCAGCAGCTACATGTAAGGAATGGGTTTTTTTTAACCCTTCGGAGGAGTACAGACGTGTTTAGGGCGTGGCGCAACGCGCCCTTCTAAGCACATCTGTACTCCTCTAAGGGTTAATGGGTTTTATATATAAATTTTAATGTATGTGTTTGTTTGTTGCATGTGTTCGCTATTGGGATTTTGTTATAATTATGTGCTAGTTCTCTGGTAGGTAGTTGAATGTTAACACTTAGAGGAGTACAGGCGTGTATACACTGGCACAGAGTGCCCGTGTAAACACGTCTGTACTCCTCTAAGGGTTAAGAGGAAATTTTGAGAATATTTTTTTATATATTTCAGAAAGAGTAATTCTTTTATATAGTACGTACGAAATGAGTCTTGCTAAATTTTAATACTTTTGCTTTGTAAAATGATAAGGACTCAACTCCTGGTCAATTAACTTTTGAATATAGGCGAAATTATTAATGGCAAAATGTTCAATAAATTAGTTGAGTTGCTGGCTGTGGAAGAAGAAAGTCTTAACTTTAGGACTTAAGTCTAGGACTTAGGACTCTAGGACTTAAGTCTTCCAGACTTAGGTTACTTAACTACTTCTTCCACGGCAAATACTCAGTTGTAGTTACATTGTTAACTCTTCAATAAGTTGCCATCCATTGAAACTAAAAAAGAAAATCCATTTGAAAAAATCCCCACTTTTCAAAGTTTCAAAGCTGACGTTATCTCAACTACGAATAAATAAGGATCTGCTGCGCGTCATGTCTACAAAACCAATATATGTATATGTACACAACATGACTGGGAGTTAATCTAGGAAAATAACCCTTGAAGAATTCAACATTCCATCTTCTCAGAGAACTCGAAAGCCAAGAAATTAATTAATTACTAACTAGTGGTAAACCAACATAAAAAAAAACATGACTTTGTTGCCAAAACACTAAAATTCAATTTCCAGTTCTTATATTTCACAATGAAATGTGGTTTTGAAAAAAATTTTTGTTTACAAACGGTAAACTTCTATTTTTCTTTAAATGGAGAAAATTCTTATTTTGTTGTTGGGAAGACGGATTTTGGGTGTGTGTGACAGGGAACAAGTCAAATCGAGCAATTGTTCGTAATAATAATAATATTTTTTTGGGGGGAAAGGGGAATTAATGTAGTAATCATTCCTTGAAATTATCTGTTTCCCACAACGTAAAATACACACGTGTAGTTCCCACATTTTATTTAATGCTGGAGATAAAGTCAATTTATACCTTTTTGAAGAGAATGAAGGAGATAGGACTTCCCCAAAATATTCATTACCCTTTCACATTGGTATAGGAAGAAATAATTTAAGTATGATGACTAATACTTCAATTATGCGTTAGGGTATTGGTAGCAATGTGAGTAAGTTATAATCAATGATTGTAATTCATATTTTATATCAGCAACGCAAAAATAAACCATTGAACTTGAATTTCTAATTTCTCCATAGTAATTTTTGATGATAAACATTTAATTGACCTCCAGCTATTGTTGTATTTGACTTGTTCCCTGTCTGATACTTAGTTACGAGTTTTACTAACACATGAGGAAATTGTATCTCTGTAGATTTTAAGCTCATGGAAAGAAAAGTCCTTTTAGGTTTGACTCCATTATGATTCGTATGTCTCGTTGAATTGTACTATTATGAAGCTAATCAATTTTCTTCTTCTTTTTTTTTGTAATATTTTTCCCTTTTTCCTTTCTAGCGGAGTCTATTATGATCCATTCTTAGCAACGGCTTCAGCGGATCCAAGAGTTCAGGTAATTCATAGAATGTTTCGTTTCCTTTCCACTTTACCTGCCGTGAGAATAGTCGTCCCTTAAGGGACGACTTTTAAGCATTCGTGCCTGCGAGAGGGTTAAAGAGAAAAAGTTGACAGTATATGCGAAGAGAAAGTATTATATATGGTCCGTGTTTTTATTCCATCAGTTCAACCCATTCTCTACGGCGCCACATGTGATCAATCCATATGTGTAGTTCTTTCCGGGATTTTCTGTTCAAAAAATATAAATTGATTCACGATCCACTTTAGCTTCATTTCTATAATTTCTTCACGTTGTCTTTTATTCATTTTTTTATATTTTGATATTCATATTTTGGCATAAGTTACAAAAAATTATATGTTACGGTCAGGTTTTGAATTATTGATGAATTACTAAGAATTTATTTTATCAATGCAAGATCATCAAAAATCATTGGGACATTGGAAGTCGTACAGAAAACTGGTTACCTGTTTAAGTTAATAAAATGAATTTTTAGCATGTCCAATAATTCCGACCTGGCGGTAACATAAATTTTTGTAAATACACCAAAATGTAACCAAATGCGCTTTCTCTGTGAAACCCTTTGTATTTTTGTTTTTGTCCAGGGCTTTAGATTTGAATTTCTGTTTAGACTGAAACCTATTGTGTTTGGTGACAAGTTTTTTCATTATTGAGTCCAGAAAAATTATTCAGCTTCACAGTTGAATCCATTTCTAACATTCCCCCCCCCCCCAGTTCTACAAAAAAACGGACAAAGTGTCTACTAAGGATAATTTTTATAAAAATAGGCAACTTATGCAGCAGCTGCATCATACTCCGCAGCCGCTAGCCGGGTTCCGTTGCCGGTTTTGTACCAGGGTGAGGTTTTAGTTGGACGGGATCGTGTGTACAAAAAAAAATCAACAGCTTCTTCTAATTGCAATTTTATTTTATTTAGTTTTTTCACTCTAATTTGTTTTTGTTTGCCGGATTTTTGTTTTTTCCATTCGTCAAATAAGTACATTGTAACTTTACTAACATGTTTGGGCTTTTTGTTTTTCCCCCTCATTTTGTTACACTAACATGCTGGTAGTAGTCGATGAATCGATTATTTTTGTGTTGAAGCTTTTTTTTTTTTACCTTCCTTTAATATCCTTATTTTAGCTGTCTGTCCACTTCCAAACTCGTAGATCCCTAAACATGTCTTTCAACTTTTATTTTGATTGACCTTGTTGTTTTTGTGGTAGAAATTGGCCTTATCATTCTAATAAAAATTTAATATGATTATTGTTTCGGTTTTCTATTTTAATCCAACCCTTATTGTACTGCACACTGTATTCTTCAATCAAAATCTTTCATGTCTTCTTAGTGTTTGCTATAACATTTTGTATATGTGCTGATTGTCTGTATATATATTTTTACATGTGTTATATTTTCGTTTCTCTATTTTAAAATTCAATTTCGATTTTGTTTAAATTTTTTTTAACAGGTATGGGAGGGATTTTCCGGAGACCTACCTTACTCACAACATAGGGCCAGTGACGAGCTACGGGGTACGTTAACCCTTAGGCAAGTGCGGACGCTTAAAGGCGTCCCGAAAGGACGCCCTTAAAGCATTCGCACTTACGTAAGGGTTAAGAAATGAAAAGGAGGGGCAGGCAGCTAGCTAGTGACATAAGGCAGCTATACAAGTAAACAATGGAAAATATTTGAGAATCTCAATGGATTGTACCACATTATAAACATATAGTGTAAAAAATCAAAATTGTAACTAAAGTGATAACACTCTTTATTTAAATGAGAAAAAAAAATGAAGATAAAACCATGTAATCTCATTTGCACAACACTCAAGCGATTTAATTTTAGTGTATATGAATATAATTAAAAAAAATTACATTTAGATTCAAAAAGTAGTCGTCGTGTCTCACACGTGAGTTCTTTTGAGAGGCGTTGACCTAGAATGGGGTCTTATTTATTTCATAGAATTTTTGTAATGCACTCAAGAGAATTACGCCATGACTTTTTTCGCACCGCAATGATAATTTGAGTTACATTTTTAAAAAAATCGACCACCACCTTTTCACACACTGATGATGATATCCAAATCTTGAGTTAAATAAAATGTATCCGGATAATTTGTAAAGAAATTCCATCTCTTTGACTTAACAGGCGTATTTAAAATATTTGAATTAAATGTAATCAAGGAAGTCGGTCCATTCATTAGTGTAGTAAATCCAATGATTTCTTTGTAACCGCTTACTTGTCTCTCATGCATGCTTATACGATTTAGAATAAAATAATGTAAAACGTTAGATAGTATAGTTGAAGCCCTACTAGAGGTTTATTTATGTTAAGTAGAAAAATTTTGGAAACGTATACACACTTTGTATTTATTTTTCCTGTGTACAAACACCGCGTCAGGAATGATAATAATTTCCACACTAATCTTGGGAACCCGAGAAAATAATTATATTACTTTGTATTTTTTGTATTTTCGTCGTAAGGATAATGAACCCGAATTAATTATAAAAATTAATATTTAATTGCAACAACGATGCGGAAAGATTGTAATCATCGCGATTAGATCTAAACCGTTAAGCTCATTACCTTAATTGATAATTACAATTAACTGAAAAGGTTGAATAATTAAGACTTCTGAACGGCTGTTCCTACTAAACATGATATTGGGAAGCTGAGAAAAACAGCTAAGAAATTATAAAATAAATAATGGTTATCCTACAGATTACAATACTACAAGGATAGCTTAGATGCTATGGCCCTGCTCAGCTAAGAGGCTCCGGCTCGGTAGTTGTACGGGAGTCCCTGGTCTAGACAATCGACGAAAAAATGGTGCTCTTCGCTTGGGTTGAAATGGATGGGAACGGGGCCGTTGGAAGGCGAGTTAAGCTCAATATAAGGAACGCCAGATTGGATTCTGGTCGACCTTAGCAAGAAAGCTAAGGGTGTATGCAAATGGCTTTCGGCTATGCAAACCCAATTTCTTCATGTGAGATAGGATATACGTACAGGTAGCAGTCAGTGGTATTCCAAGAGCCTCGTATCTTCCATCAATCCATAAAATTCCCTTTCCATCTCAATCAAACAAATATCTCCGGTCTAGACCAGTTGCCGAGGCTGTGACCAGAAGGTTTGAAAGAAAGCTTAGGGCGGCAAATAAATTATGCCCAAAACACTTTTAAAATTTTGTCTTTTTTTTTAATGGTTATCCTAATTGCGCTTATTGCCAATTATAATTTACTTGAAAATTTAAATAATTAAAACTTCTTAACGGCTATTTATACTAAATATGGCGCGGAGATGCTGGGAAATACAGAAAAGAAATCATTAAATACTTTATTGTTATCCTAATTAACCTAATTGGTAGTAATGATTTACGTAAAACGATGTATAATTAAGACTTTTAAACGGCTATTCCTACTAAATATAGCATGGAGGTGCTGGGAGAAATAATTTTAAAATTCTAAATTACTGAATTGTTATCCTAATTGCACTAAATGCTAATTATGAATAAACCAAAAATTTGAATAATTAAGACTTCTAAACAGCCATTCTCTAATACTTGTCAACACTAATCAGTTGTCATTTGTCAATAATTTGGCAATACAGTGTCAAAAGTCGGAGATCTTAATAATTAACACGTGATGGTCGTGGAATTCAGATTGGAATTATAATACAGAACTAACTACAAATGATTTGAGAAAAACCAACATTATCAGACGCGTATTTTATGACCGAGACGGTGGTCTCAAGGACATCATTCAATCATTCTTGGATTCCGTCATTACGCATAACAAATAGTTTGCATTCACAGACTGCTTCTCTTAACCATTAAATAACCAGATGTTTAACCATTTCTTGCCTAAAGATTCATGAATAGAACGTAGTCTATTCTATATCTTTCTAATTCAGAAATGTGCTGGAATTAAACGTAACCATGAGTGTGAATGCTTGGTTTGCCACAATATGTATACAACCCAGAATATTCCTTCCAAATGGAAATACATTAGCCAATGTGATACTGATTGGCCGAAAAGACAACCATTCCTTTCTCAACGCTGATTTTGATGAGAATTGAGACCCGCATTGAACAAACGCAGTTGAGGAAGCACTGAACTTGGACATCGAACTGAGTAGAAGAAATTGTACAGTGTGGAGCATTGTGAATGAGAGAGATGTAATTCCAACGAATGACATACTATTAGATTTGATGAGAAGAGTCATCCCATAAGAGACTACAATTGTCGAGCTGAGCAAAGTGAATCCGAAGACTAAATATGTCCAACCATTGTAGAGTAGTTTATAGGCTGTGTTTAGTACAATCGCTTCTTTGTAGTTTCCGACTGGCAAGCGGCGGGCCAGACCTCTAGTTTCGAAATGGTATTGTTCTCCTTTCAATGACGCTATTTCTCGTCTGAAAGAATAGAAATTCGTATTACAAATTCCAGTTGTTCAAACAATGCAAGGAATTATAATCGCAACTTACATCATTTTTGCAAACTTTCTGGTTTGTAAATCGGTGTAGGCAGTCAGAAGGAGAAGATGGAATGCCATTAGGATCAGCCGATAAAAGTGTAGATACACGGAAAGAAACCAGATGATCCGAAGAGGGAGTCTTTGCTGAATACCAATCGTAGCGTAAACGATTCTGGCGCCTTGAGGTTTAAACAAAGCCGAAACGAAAAGATTAATTCCTAACACAAACCACACCCACAGCAAAATTTTCCATGCCGTGACAAGAGCTGATGTACTTTGAGTGGAATTTTGCGATGATTCTCCTAATTTATAAATTTATATTTCATAACATTATTTTACGACACATAGATAAGGAAGACAGTCAGTCCAAATATAATAGAACCTTACCTTTGACTTCAAGCAACAATACTTGATTCGTAAAGGCGACGACATCTCCTGGTCCTAGCAAACATACTGTCCCGATTGCAATTGCGCGAATGTTGAGCAGGATTATGTATATATGAATGATTTTCTGAGCTACAGGAATCATCATGACATTCCAAGTGTAAATAAAATAAATAATTTGTAAAATACGAAGTGAAGTGTCAAGTCCAAAGTTGATGCAGAAACATATGCGGTGGGAATTTCGTTTTGATTCGATGATGTTATTATTTGAATGGTCCCATTCGAAAGGTAAAACTTTCAACAATTCTCCGTATGTAACGATTCTTCTAAAGAAATTGGTCCATTCTCCAATTTGGTTAGGATTTTGTTTTCTCCTTACAAAATCCTTGCAGTTATATTTTGCTGACATTACGGCAATGATGTGCGGGTACACAGAGTCTCTGAGGAAATATACTCGAGTCGTCCGTCCTGCCAATCGATTCAGTTTGGACTTGTCACGGTCAACCTAGTTGAGCATAAAATATTCAGAGTAACAATAATATGCAATGCATAGGCTAGGTAAAGCATAGCATAGGCAATTGAAACAAATTAATTGCACACTCCCAAATCGGAAGCAAATGTTTAGAATTACATAAAATCCGATTCAGCTTTTGCTTAAAACCAAAAACGTTAGCTTAGACGCGCGATTTAAACAATTCATTATATTTGCTACATACAGTGAAGACTGGAAATTCGGTGCATAATATTTTAAGCGATTACCTTGTTACAGAGTTAGTGAAGTTTTCTTTCATTTCGTTCCATTCAGTATGATGTGTATTGAAATAAAAATCTCGGATTTCTAAACTGTGTTCTTATGATATGCAAGCATATGTAGGTATGAAAATTAGAATGCGTTACCGGATATAGTAAATCAGGCTCAGATTATTACAAGAAGCCGTGGTTAAATTCAAGTGTTGATTGACAGGTTTGATGAACGCGAGTTAAACTGGG
This sequence comes from Protaphorura glebata, assembly GCA_034694305.1. Lineage (NCBI taxonomy): Eukaryota > Metazoa > Arthropoda > Collembola > Poduromorpha > Onychiuridae > Protaphorura > Protaphorura glebata. Next base: position 10,993 of record JAQFYE010002094.1, on the reverse strand, counting down.
AGTGACCAAAGCCGATGAAGGAAAGCGTTATAAAAACAAGAGCTGTAATACAATATATGTAAGCTATAAAAGAGCTATATATAAGCCTATTGCGTTCTTACTTACTCGACTTATGAATTTGATGTGGATATACTAAGCTTGGGCAACTCCGAATCGTGTTAGTAGTAATTTTACCACTTCGGCATGACGTGCATGTTGCAACCAATCAAAATATCTATTATAAATACACATTACTTATTTATTGACGCCAATATTACTGCGCAAATTCTTCGTCCATGGAAACAAGTAGTGCGACTTCGTCAGACGAAATTCCTTGTATTGACCTCCATCTAGATAAACGAGTTCATTATTTATGCGATTGGAATATTTCCGATCATGTATTATTAGCATATGCACGCAGTCCTGCAAGGGCATAAAAAATCTCAATGTCTGTCCGTCTGTCTGTCTGTTTGTCTGTAACGAGATGCACACTGCTGCCACATTTTTCACACCAAAACCTCCGTTTTTCACAAATTGAACGCAGTCGGCGGCAACCTCAGAATCATACATTACTCAGACCATTCGTGCGCACACTAGTGCCGTCTCTTCTTCGTTATTACATAATCGTTGAGTCGGAGAGTGGAAGGCATGCTTTTCAAGCGAAGCATTTGAAAAAGCGTCATCATTCCAATCAATGCAAGTCATACTGTCACCATGGCCGCTCTGGGTTGTACAAAATGCAGCTAGTCGAGCAGCATGCTGCTTATCATTCCAATCAATGTAAGTGATACTGTCAACATAACTGGTGTGTACAGCGCGGAATTGCAGCGCTGAGAGGTTACATCCCAGGATTCGGTAATCTAGCAGTTAGGGCTTTGTAGCATTCGCTAAAAAGTGCTAAATAGCGCTATAAACTATTGTGAAAATGTGCTAAAAGGCGCTAAAAAGAACTAACTAAACTAAACTATAAACTAAATACTTTATGCATTGAGAAATCATAGAAAGTAGGCGCCCAACGAGGCGGCGTCTTGTTGGGCGCCGGAATTCGACTCAAATCTTTGACAGGATTGAGTGAAAAACAATGCTAGTTAGAGAATTGCAGAAACAAGTTCCATTTCCAGGTCGAGGACAGTAACTTCAACAGAAGAACTACTTTCATTTGTTTCTCTTAATTTTCTGGAAATATGGAAAGCGTGGAGACAGCACAGGTAAAGAGATTAATTTCTTAAAACAATTTTATGTACATTGCTCCGTCACTCGTATTGTTATTATTGTAAGTTGGAATTCGATGTTCAGGGATATTAACCAAACCCAGTCTTGTTTTCAAGACAGTTTAGTCAAATGAAAATAACATAGTTTATTTTATTTTGAAAATAAAATTTGGCGATGAGTTGGGCTGATGGAGCTTCTGGAGGGGAGAGAATGGATTCCTCCTGATGTTCCTGAATATACTTGAAGGAGGTGAATTGGACTGTATGGACACTACGTTTATTCGTTGGTTTATACGAAGATCAAACCAGACCCTACTACAAAAACCAATCCGTTTCCTTCTAATGAGTTTAAACATTTCAAACAAATTTATTTGTAATAGTGGCCTAGAAGAGAAATAAATAAATAGAAGGCTTATGCCTCATATGCATCATACGCTTGTACCAAAAGTTTTTAATTAATTAAAATATTGTCTGTTATAAGACATAGATATAATATGACAAGTTCACATAAGCTGTTACATTTGTAAATTCTGTGAAATACAAACATCGCCAAATATTGGCCCTGACTCAACTCAATAGTTTGCACTGACTCAATAAACAAATTGAATTTACTACTCTAAGTTGTCTTCATGAATATACACTTTGCCTCGATCCTCAGAGGAACTGATCACAACAACGCAGTTAATAATAGATTTTCCAGTCACTGTTGTTGGCAATATTAAATCTCAACTGTCCAGATCTCGAATCTTTCCTCCGGATCAGACTTTTCCCAGCGGTCATTGGAGGAGTTTGCGGATGACATATTTTGTCAAAATCCTAATCCCGCCGACACTTGCATCAGATTCCGACTTCCACATGGCCGTCCCGTTTCAAATAAAACGGGATAATAATGACTATCTCAATTACGAATTCTGAAATATTGTCGTTGTCGTGCCACACTCCCACACGTCTTTTCGTCTCTGCAATTCGAACTTACGTAATCTGAGTTCTAGTCACAGCGACCTTCTCAACTAATCCATCTCGTTCGACAGCTTCAATTGAACCACAGTTGACCTTTGCGACTGCCCGTGGTGGTTAACATTATATTTAATATTGTTGAATATCGAAATTTAGACTTTTGATTTGAAATTGCATCATAACCCTGCCAAAATCACGTGTTTTTATGGTTATTAGCACTTTTTCCGCTATTGAGCAGATTTTCTGCTACTTAGCACTTGAAGGTGTTTTTACCGCTATTAACCCTTACGCCAGTGCAGACTTGTAAAGACGGGCGCGTTGCGCCCGTCTTTACACGTCTGAACTGGCGTGAGGGTTAACCGAATCCTGTTACATCCCCATCTCTTAACATGGGAGGTTACATTCCCATCTCGTAACATGAGAGGTTACATCCCCATCTCGTAACATGGAAGGTTACATCCCCATCTCTTAACATGGGAGGTTAGACCCCCATCTCTTAACATGGGAGGTTACATCCCCATCTCTTAACATGGGAGGTTAGACCCCCATCTCTTAACATGGGAGGTTACATTCCCATCTCTTAACATGGGAGGTTACACTCCCATCTCTTAACATGGGAGGTTACATCCCCATCTCTTAACATGGGAGGTTAGATCCCCATCTCTTAAAATGGGAGATTACACCCCATATCTTAACATGGGAGGTTACATCCCATCGTTTAACATGGGAGGTTACATCCCATATCTTAACAGGAGAGGTTACATATCCATTTCTTAACATGAACGGTTACACCCCCATTATTTAACATGGGAGATTACATCCCCATCTCTTAACATGGGAGCTACATCCCTATCTCTTAACATGGCAGGTTACATCCCACTCATACATATTACGCCGCACTCTCTTCAAGAAATCCCACTCTACCATTCCCTCCACCTCAACCACTCCCGTCTTAAGTTGAAAAGAGTGCTCTTCAACAACTCAAATATTCCTACCCTACCACTTTCCACATCACAACTACTCTCTACAACCTCTCAACCAATCCCACTTCGCCACTCTCTACCACAAACTAAACATCTCTATCACTCAAAATTTCCCCGGGCTGTCACCCAGTCGCGACTGTTTATTAAACTGTGAAACTACGGGAGAACCTCACTGACAATTGCTTTTATAGTAATTTAGAATCGCAAGCAGGGTATTAAAGGGTAACTCTCTCAAAACTTTATACATTGATAGTTCAGTAGATAATATTGTACAGCGTTAGGTATTGCAATGCATGCAAGAGGCGGCAAGATATGTTTCCAGGTGTATCTGGGCTGGACTACTACACTAAAAAATGACCAGGCAACCACTTTCTGTTACGTCGTGGGTAACCTGAAGGACCGAGGTTAGGCCTTATCACTGCAGGTTTCACTGTTCGAGATTTCTTGAACCCCTTCTACTCTGTTCAACTTGAGTTTTCAGTGAAACAACGCTCAACGACAACATTGGCCTCTCCATATTTTCACTGGGTATTGGATCAACGATATCACAAATGGAGAGTTAATTATTAATTATTTAATACCTATTTAAAATTATACACACTAAAAGTTTTTCAATTCCGCAATACGGCATAACAGCTCATTCATACCGGGCGGTATAAACTGAGCCAAAATTCATGCCGGTTGTGGAATGAACTGTAATGCCGCCCAAAGCATAAACGGACTCTAAATGCCGGATATATTATACACCAGGATATAATGCCACCCGGCATTGATCGAGCTATTTAATGCCACACTGCGTTAAATATATGCCGGCTGGCGTTAGTAAACAGACGCCATTTTGTCCCCGTATCCAGTCTACTGCCAGTCGTTCCGTTCACGTTGAAACCGAAGGATGTGATTTTTACCGTGTCAAAATTGATTGTACATTTATTTTAATTTGTAAAAGAGAGTTATTTAAAAATAATAACTGATTAATACTGAACTACAACCAAACTAAATCAACTGGACCTAGTGAGTGTTTACTCTACATCGTGACAACGCAACATGTCATCACATTTGTACATAGAGCAGACCCTGGAAAGGATTGGACACCAAGAATATCTAGCAGAATTCAAAGGTAATATATTTGACCACGTTTGTTTTATTTAGCTAATATTTTGTATAAATTATCATTCCAAAACAATTCGGTACCATATATGGACAAATTTACTAAAATTGGCGATATAAGTACTTTTTCCGGGGTGTTCAGTTGCTACTACTGTTCATTTCATTAGATTAGGCCCATGGAAAAATTAATTTGTTATTCTAAGAGACAGCTTAAGTCAACAAATTCGCAGGTTTTACTAGTAAATCGCAGTGTTTAATCAAAATTGCAGTGTTTAGTTATAGATTGCTAAAATAGTTCCAAAACCTGATTTTGGAATCTAATGCTTTTTTGAAACATTCGTGAATTCATTTGTCAAAAAATCCCATGGCAACCTTAAGTCATACACAGCCCAGAATCTGGGAGGGGCTTAATCTAATGAAATGAACAGTAATTCAGTCCCTGTTTAGAAATATTTGTTTACCGAGAATAAATACTTATATTTAGAACAACGAGCTATCCAAACGCGCTGCCATTTTATAGAATAAGACAAGGAGTTTGCCCCCAGACTATAGTGCACAAGACTCATTATTGTTACGTTTAGAATAATTCTATCATTTTTGTAATTCCAGCTTAAAATGTGACGGACGACGTCGTGCGAATGTTACTCGAACAAGTTGAACTGCAACCAACTATATCTTCAATTATACCATCACTCGGTGACAAGATTTCATTTTTCTACAATTTTAGAAAACTTATCTGCGGGGACAACTCATCAACAATTCAGGGAGCAGGCCAAGAGGAACAGGTTAGTTGTCCGTCATGCCATTTCAAGTTCTCAATTTGGTCCGAATATTGGGATCACCTCAAATGTTCTCACGGATTTTCAACACATAGACAAAATTTTCCCTGTATGATTTGCAATGACAATTATGCGAATTACGACAGTTTCAAAAAACATATAATTAATATTCACCTAAACCGAAAGAAAATTCCCACATGCCCCACAATGGATTCTACACGTCTTTCAACTGACGAACAAAATCCAAGTGCGGAAACAAGGGAAGATTTGACTGACACAGACTTCACCTCGTCAGTTGACAAAATGGAAATCCTGTTGAACCAGCTTAAGGAGAATGCCGCAAGATTTATGTCTCATTTATTTGGAAACGGGAGAATCCCGTTTCGCACAATCCAGACGATTACAGATGAGAATGAGATTTTGAACATAGCTTTGTCTGATTTTGGAGATAGTCTAAACACCCATGAAGTTGTGAAATCTTTAAGGGATCCTTTTGAGAACATAAAAACTCAAGACCGATTGGAATCGTACTTGAAGAAATCTCTTTCCTTAGTAAAACCAACCGAACATTGACTCGGGACTAAGCTTCAAACTTTTTATCGCAAAGGTGTGCTCAAAACTCAAGACAGCTATGACTACGCTTACTACGTCCCAATTAAATCTTCGGTCCTTGCACTTTTGAAGTGCGGACTAGGAAATTTACTACAAACCAGTCATGCGGATTCCAGAAATCAAAATGTATTCGCGAGTCACTTTGATGGAAAATACTTTCATGAATTGGCGGGACAGTCAAGTGTACAGATTATTTTCTATTTTGACGAAATTGAAGTGTGCAATCCTTTGGGTTCCAAATCTGGCTCACACAAACTTTCGATGTTCTACTTTGTGATTCTCAACACTCCCTTGCAATTTGCAGCCCGCCTAGAGAACATAGCTTTGGTAGCATGCATAAAGTCCGCATTCATTAAAAAATATGGAATGGAAACAGTACTACGGCCAGTGGTAGATGAAATGAAAATACTCGAGAGGGATGGAATCATATTTAGAACAGAGGATGGTGATACTAAGCTAAACATTCGCCTTAGCCAATGCGCAGGCGACAATTTGGGTCTTCATACTTTGTTTGGGTACAGCGAATCATTTGTTGCTAATTTTCCATGCCGTTTCTGTAAGATGTCCAGACAAGACTGTAGAACATCCGTCAAAGTTTCCGAATCATTGGTCAGAAACAAACTTAATTATAATTATGACCTCACCAACCACACTGCATCTGAAACTGGTATAAAGGCCAATTGCATTTTGAATGAACTGACTTCATTTCATGTGACCGAGAACTTTGCTCCAGATTTAATGCACGACGTTTTAGAAGGTGTTGCTGTTTTCGACCTTCAAATATTTATTCGCAACACCGTGACGAATAAGGTTTTCAGTCTTGACGAATTGAATTCGAGGATAGCCGGTTTCAATTTTGGTGAATCTTCTAAGAACAAACCCAGTTTGATTCTGGACAGACATTTTGATGGCGAAAGATTGTCTGGTCAGTCTGCTTCACAAGTGATGGCTCTTTTGCAGTTTCTTCCAATTATAATTGGAGACAAATATCAGCAAAGTGACAAATATCTCAATCTCATATTGCTAATACGAAACATAATGGATCTATTGATGTCTCCAGCCATATCGGAAAGTGCGTTGGATTATTTAGATGAAAGAATAACAGAACACCACGAACTGTACATGAGACTCTCCCTCCTTAACTTGAAGCCAAAGCACCATCACATGTTGCACTACTCTAACGCAATAAGACAAATCGGACCGATTTGAAAGTACTGGGCAATGAGATTCGAATCTAAACACAGATTCTTTAAATATGTTTCTCAAATCTCATGCAATTTTAAGAACATTGCGAAAACAGTCAGTCAACGACATCAATTGCAATTCTGTATTAACAACTTTGCACAAAATCGTACAGATTCCTTTGAATACGAATTTCACCGACCTCTTCTTCTTTCAAAAAAAGAATGTGAGTACTCCGACATCGTCTGGAAGCACTGCTCTTATGATGAAAATGAAAAATTCCTCACCAGCAACACAATAGAAATCAACGGTACAAAATATTCACGTGGCTCAGTGTGTATACTGAACTGGGATGAAGGTGGCCCCAAATTTGTACAAATCAACATGAATTTCTTTTTCGAGTCGGAGCCCCTTGCAGTGTACACTGACCTCGACGTCGAATACTTTGATTCGCACTACAGTGGCTACGTCGTGACGAAAACAGATCGCCAATCAATCCTTCAGTATAAAAATGTCGAATTTCATAACAATTTACACATCAACCGAAATTACGACCCCGCAGACATGAGGGATTTTGTTAGTGTGCCGTTCGAAATTAGCTAATTTCCTAACTTAATCATACGCAGATAATCTACGGCGATTTTGCTGATGTCACAGAGAGAGTGTACACCCTACCGGAGAGCGTCGATTCGGTAAGAAAAAATCGTTCAGTTTTACGAGTTTCGAGTCTCATATTTATTACAAAATATTGTGATTTTTGTTTAAGGTTCACAACGAGACACCCGGCGTTCTAACCTTGATTCCAATCAAACCAGCGCAGGGCGAATTGAGTATTATCAGAAATGTGCCTGCGGACCACGTCTCAAATGGGGTCATACTGGTACGGTTCTCGCAACATTATTAATTAGATTGATTCGGTTTAAATTCTGATTGAATGCAGGATGTCAAAACATATTTGAGAAGTATGGACACAGCTCAAGAAGTTAAGCATGGTTCGGACATTATACACCTGGCCAAGATTAACCAATCCTTGCCGAACAAATTGAGGTTTTGGCTTGTCAACAATGTAGTTGACCACCTTATACAAATTGCACATAAACAGAGGTAACGAGAAGACATTTTCTGATTATTGCTGGCCCTCAATTGTAGTATTCAAATTTTGTCTTAATCTCTTAACTGTTTTCGTACCATTTTTAAAGGCCCTCGACAGAGCTGCGTTTAAACTTGGCCAATTGTATTGTCGATCAACTGTATACGGATATGCCTCAGGCACAAAAGGATAAACTGAGGGTAAACGATATTTTAGTATTTTTCCCTAATATTCCTCACGGTCGCAATCATAAGGTCAGCTGTCAGATCTGATCTGACGCGGATATTGGTACTGAGTTATCTGATATGACATTTTCAAGTTTGGACGGATATCTGATTCCAATTTAATGTCAGGTTCTCCTGCGATCTCACTAAGTCAGATCAGCGACGTGTCAATTTTCTGATCGGATTTGGTTTTAATAAACTCCTTCAATTCGAGTAATTTCCACAAAAACGATTTTGAATTCACTTTTGATAATGGAATTTCTACTTACAGAACTCGTACTACACACCTTCTTCAAAATATTTTGTGTCGGTTCAGGGCAAATATTTACCAAGGACTACATCGCCAAATGGGTACATTCAGGCCAGGTTAAAGAACATCTGGGTCGCTGTAGCAAAGAAAGGACCGATGAAGACGAAAGAGCCAGCGAATGAAGTGATTGTTGAGATAGGTAAGAATATATTTGGCAAATTTAATGCTGCAAACCAACAAATTGTCTAATAGAAGGGATCTATTAATGGATTTTTATATTTGTACAGGAACAACCGTTTCTGAAGAAGAATATGGCACCGCCCGGCGATGGTTGCAACATAATGCTTGGCCACTAGAGGACGTCCTGGCGAAGTTAAGTTTAACGTTCACTAAAAGACGGAAAGAATTTGAAGACTCAAAGCCAAGCTTGACTGCAATCGCAAAGGAGTGGCCACGTCTTATGAACTCGACGGAAGCGGTATGCTTACAACGATGGACTTTAGCAGTTTGTTAAGGTTTAATTTATATTTCTTTCTGATTTAAAAGATATTGAACGAGTTCAAACTGCTTAACCGTGAGAAGGAGGCCTGTTTGTATTCCGTCTGGCCAAAAATCCATTCAAAAGTTTTGCAGTACTTCAGAGAGAAGGGCAAGCAAATGTTTGACTGTGGGATTAAACGGGTGACATTCACACCAGGTTAACAATTAATTTTTTGATTAATCGAAATAAAGATGAATTAATATTATCTAAAGTATTGACTATGATGTTGATTGTATTTTTATTTGGAATTTGCAGCAGTTATTTATTTATTATTTATTGATTTGCATTCAGGTTTCATGTAATGTACATACTTAATTAGTGACTGATTCATTGTCCAGTTATCATCGATTCTTGTAATCACACATGGTCCTCTCGTTTACAACAGTTAACTCTGAAAAGATTGGTCAAATAGAAAAAGCTTTTATCTATGTATCTATCTCCCTAATACCACACTTGGTCTAGTAAATCTGTAATGATCTTTTCCTTGTTTCATGTGTATATTTTTAGAAATTAGGATTCGTTGTTTACCACAACATGTTAAATGAAGAGAGGAATCCAATTACATCCTTCAGCAAAACGTATCTACCATTTGCCAAATTTAAAAAAACAAACGAATTGGTATCATGGAATTTCTTAAAAGGCAGTTGTCGAGCAGAAAAAGAGAGACCATTTCACTTCTCACTCATGGCAGTACTACCGGACTACCGCTAGTAGTACCCTGGCAGGATTCATATGTTGGTTGACTAGTGGCAGGTTGGACTGAACGTGACCAAATATGATGAAGGGTGATTCTTCTCGTTTGACTGATTCATGAATTATTACGCCGCAAAGCACGCAATAAAAATGAAAAAAATATTACTCTATGATGATAATACTGTGAGGTCTAAAAGTCTAGCAGGGCGGTCAATGTCCACCCTCCGTTAAACATGTACGAGGAGAACGGCAATACTTTCTTCCTAGCATTGCTAAACGCTAACAATGAAGTAAGAAAAGGCATATAAGCCAAAAACCTTTCTCAGGGGCCTTACACGGGGGGGGGGTGCAAGTCCTTTAGACCGAACTGTATATTGGATTTAGAAGAAAACATAAATGACCTAATATTTTCTTTTAGGGCGCCGTACTGAAATAGTTCGAGCTCAAATACAGCTCCGGTCTGAAATTGTGCCTGGCTACGTTTATATTGAATGCATTCCATCTCTGTACTTGAATTTGCTTTATAGTAATTTAGAATCGCAAGCAGAGTATTTTGAGAAGAAACTCTCGCAAAACTTTATACACTAATAATTGAGTAAACATTTTACTACAGGGTTGCGGTATTGCAATGCACGTAAAAGATGTCAAACCAATACCACATTAATTTAGTCTGGTGAATCTTTCTTTTCCTTGCTTCACATTTGTATTTTTAGAAATTAGATTTCTATTGTACCCTTCTGCAAAGCGTATCTACCATTCGCTTTATTTAAAAAAAACGACTTGGTATAATGGAATTTCTTAAAGAGCAAGCATTCGGCAGAGAAATGTCAGATGAGTTCAAGTGTTAGTTGACTTGACGTGGATGTGACCTAAGCTGATGAAAATTGATTTTTCTCGCTCGACTGATCTATGGATTATTACGCCGCAAAAGGGCCGGCAATACGAAAGTTACGCAGTAACGTCTGCTTTGCGTGTATAATGCTGAATACAGTCAGTGGTTAAGTAATTTCACACCTTATGGAATAACCCAGCTAGGGTAACTTCAAATCGCGTTGGTTGCTATTTTGAGAGTGCACTGCATGCATGTTCTAACAAAATAAAACATTATTAATGCAAAAATTATTTTCCCTTGAGCGCGTCGTCCACCAATATCCTTGTACTGACCTTCATGTAGATAAGCAAGTTAATTATTCGAGCGACACAACTATTACTGGTCTTGCATTATTAAACTGCAAAGCTGAAGAGACAACTTACAATGGACCCTCGCGAATTGTAAGTTCAAGAAAAATATGAAACTCGGTGGATTGGTCAGACTTGGGTCAATTACTTTGAAAATGTAATTAAATACAAATTACAATTACTTTTCAAAGGCGTGAAAGTAACTA
>JAQFYE010002093.1:0-19421 GCA_034694305.1 Protaphorura glebata | reverse complement strand
CTGGCACTTGACTGCGAGTTTGAACTTGCGTAAGCCAAAACATAATCCAGAAGCGCGGGATTTCTGGATCCGTTATTTCCACTGCGATGGAAACATTTCGAAAATGTTTCCGGTGCAAATTGAGTCGAATAATAATTTGTCGTCGATAATATTACACTGAAATGTTTCAGACACGTCAATCCGTCACGTTTACGCAGAATACCGTAGCAGAAATGTATTCTTGCGTATCTGAAACATTTCTGGTTTCGAAACCCTCTCTGGGAAATATTTCGTAAACATTTCACGGGAACATTTATTTTTGAAACATATTGAAACTTATGAAATCTATTTTATACATTTCTGACGCATTTACTGCTGACTGGGACACAATATTTTGCATAGAGCTTGTCATGAACATTGTTTAATCATGGCTGCGGAAATGAAAGGGTTACCGCTGGAGGTTACCCATCCTACCCCACTAGTAATTTTCGGTGACCACTAACAATGATCCATGAAATTTCTCGGGTCCGAGACCCATTTAAACATTTTACAAGACTTCATGGACAGCTCTGTGCAATGTTTTATGTGTTTCGGGCTTCTTGCCCATGTTAGTACGGTTGACCTTTGCTGACCTGTAGCCATGAGTGACCCATGAGTTTTCGTGGACTCGGCGTCCATTTAAATACTGTTCATGAGGTCACGGACAAGGTCTGTGCTAATATGGGGTCAATCGGACGGGGGAATTCCCCATAGTATTTGGTCAGTTGCCAGTTAATGAATTTTGTTTGGATTTCGGATTTTAATCCGATCCGATCCGAATCCAACGGATTTTAATCCGATCCGATCCGAATCCAACGGATTTTTTCGGATCGGATTGGAACAACCTCTGAATCCGATCCGATCCGAGGTTCTACGATCCGAACGGATCGGATTCGATTTCTGATCCAATCCGATCCGTCGGATTGCGAACCCTAATAGCTATTGACCTTGTAACAATTCCAATTTGTAATAATTAAGTCCGTGAAGTAGACACACTCTAAATTAACCGTAGTCAATTTGTATTTGTACAAAATTATGTAAAACAATTTTCAACTTTTCAGATAACTTACATACTCATGTCCAAATTACAAACAATATTACATTCACGGTGTAACGTAGTAAACACATTCACCAAAACATTATGTAGATTTATGTCACTATTAACTCTTGATTTTTTTATCAATTTAACTACAAGTGGCTCAAATTCGGGCACACAATTATGACACGCCCAATCATGAGATTGCATTTTTTTTTCCAGTAAGATTGACGTCATAGTTCGATTGACAACACATTTGAACATCAGACACTAGTATCGATTTCAAGGAATCGAATCGTCTTTAATTGAAGCAGTAATTTATCGCCTAATTTAATTTTATCATTAAGATGATACATTCTTTAAAATGTTGACGGCATCTAGTAAATGAATAAAATTATTAATGCTTAATCCACAGTTTCATTTTAGTTTGTATGCATAGTAAATAGATCGATGATCGATGGATGTCTCACTTTTTCTGGATTACGAAACAAGTATCTGACATGTTATCGACAAATAAAATGAGATACTTTTTAATGGCAAGAAGAAAGTAAGTTTCTTGCTTCTGGAGATTAATGGACATTAATCCGATTTTGGGAGTTTTTAGAAAATGTGAAATTTCTGGAAAAATCGACTTGCTCAGAAATTATCAAACCATGGCTCAAAATTTTCAGAAAGCACTCGGGACTTTCGTGGTAAAGTTCGTTTTTCGAATTTTTGACGTTTTCACGGCCATTCAGACGGAAGTCCGTGAAAAAGCGGCATAAAAACAACAAAAACCCAATTTTTTTTCTTGCAGCGCGCGCTGCGCACGAACGCGGCGCGCTACTGCGCTCAAATGATATGTCAGAGATAGAATTTAAGCTTATCTTTCCAACGATGTATTGGGCGTGTCTGTGCCTATTGTGGTTAATGCTGTAGGGGGGGCCAATACATATTAGACACCCTGTACATAATTTCTGGTACGCGTAACACGATATCCTTGTGGAGAAATTGCAAAATGCGTGCTTGTACTGAGAGAAATATGTTTACGAAACTGACAGAGGAAATTCTCCATGTGTTAACTGTCAAATTAGTCCTTGTCGAAATTATCAACAGGTAGCACCTTTCGAATATTCCGTGCAGTAAGAAAACGTGATTTTGTAAATTGTATTTCAACTAAAACACCTTACGTATTTTTGATATCATTGGAGGACTAAACTAAAACCACCTCGAGATTTCCTTGTGAATTAGCTATTTCGTGAATGCTATTAGATTAACCACCTAAATGGTCCTTATTTATGTTTACAAAAAATTACATGGAGAAACGAATTGTGTTTCGAGAATCGAGAATTATGCTCAATTTAAAAAAACATCGCCTGAAATACAACTTGTTTCCTGTTCTTTCCAAAATGAAATTGTCATTGACTAGGAATTCCGTTGGCACCCGAAACGGCTACCTTGCGAACCGGCAAAATATATTGGCTGTGTTCCTTTTTTATTGGCTAAGCAAATCTCGAACCACATTTGTGACGTGGAAGATATTTTGCTTTCCATACACGCAAGACAGAATATCACAAACTACTTACTTCTTCATCTTCCGATAACAGTGTACATCTGGACATTTGCTTAACAAATTACTTCGGAATTCCATTTCGAGATTGATTTTGGCTCAACTAGACGAGACCTTCAGCCTTAATTTGGTAACGGATACATTTCGTACAACGGCACGTGTGAGTAAAATATATTGAATTCGGATTTTCAATAAAAAAAAAACTGCAGCCGGTTTCATGTAAATTTAGAAGTGATTTTGGCATGATGACTTTGATTTATTTCCAGGGCCTAAAATCATCTTCCTGATGTTAATTCCTTCAAGAACTATGCAAGCGTACGTTGTGTGGCTGAAGATATATGTCCAGATTATTGCAATATGTTGTGCATGCGATAAGGCGTATGCCAAATGCTGCCACATATACTGGCAACAAAAAGGAACAAACAATCAGGTTTAAAAATAATTGGAAAATAATGTTCACTCCGAGAATCGTATAATTTTTAGAAAATATATTTTGTGGATTTTCAGAAAAACAAGCAATACACCTGTAACCTGATCTCAGCCATCACAATACAAAAAACAATCGTTTGTTGGCGCTCAATTAAATTTTGGCTTCACCTCATGGATTTAATATCGTCAAGTAAATTGCTCAAAGGACCGAAATGTAAATTTAAGTAGTACTGAAATTTTATTTTATTTGTGATGTTTAATACCATTGGTCAAATTGGACGTACAACACCTGATTTTACTGAAATACTGTTGAAGATTTTGCATTCCATTTTACTCAGCACGTCTTTACAGTATCTTTGTGTTTCTTGAGTAATTTGTAACTGTTGGTAAACTTCTATTACTCCTGGGCTTGGACTGGCAGGTAGATAGCTGAATTTCACTACTCAGTCCGAAGGCGCATGGCACTCGTTTAAATTAATATGAGATTGCCAATATTTCAGCAACGGTTGTCTGAGCTCGTGTTTCTGTTTTATTAAAGCAATAGGTTAAGCGTCATTTCTTGAGAATACTCGGTCGTAAATTTGACCTTCGTTTATAGTATGTATTTGTCTGATTCTCTCGCACTATTGATAATCCTAGCTTCCTTCGCGTCCTTGCGTTGGTTTTCAAATAATGAACTTTTCAAAAATTAAACAAAATTGCACAAAAAATCGAAGATTTATTCTTACGTGACTTGTGTACTGCTTGTATATACTTTGTTAACCGCTTTGACGTTTAGGTAAGCCTGTGATATTATATTGCTTGAGGAATTAAAATAACTTTTATATTCGGTCGACTAATTCCTGACTTAGAGACGCCAACCATATCGATGCAAGGAATAATTCATGTATTTTCACTTTAACCCTATCTTTTCAATGTTTGTACCGTCCAAATATTTACGTTGTAGGAAAGGAACCTGGACGTTAATTCAGAAACTACAGTGTTTTCAACTCGTTTCTTATTACACTATGTCCATTTTTCGATTTCCTTACTGCGTCTATTCTGTATTTGTGTAAATTTTTTAATATTATTGACATTTTGTCCTGCTGATTGCTATCATTATCGTCAATGTAAACACTTTGTTATAGAATATTTTCTAAGTGTTAGAGCTGTTGACTAAAAGTTCTATAAACTACAATTTATTTATTAACTATTTAAGTACACAATTTTAGTTCAAGTAGTTTACACTCCGAAGTTAGGCTTCGAAATGACGTCCTGTACGTTATTATATCATTTGGGTGTCAGCTAGTTATGGTTGGCACTTGTGAAATAGTAATCCTACTTCATTGTGTTAGACATGCTCAAAATATACGATTTTGAATTGTCGATGTATACTTGTAAATAAAAATTGGCAAACCTAAGTGGAATTCGTACTGTTTTTAATTTATTTCAATGTTTTCGGAATTCTTTTAGAAATTCCGAATTCGATTGCGGATAGAGACCCTCAAATCCTCTGTAACGCTCAAAATCGATTGGGCAACGGATTCTACCTAAACCGAACGGTCTCCGATCGTAATGTTTCTGAAAATTATAACACGGCACAATCGAGAGATTTGAAAGAATGGTGAACCGTAGTCAGACTTATGCGAACTAGGAAATGAAATTGACATTACCAACCAAAACTCTGTGGTTCACTGCAGCATGAACTTGAATTTATTTAACTGGACTTTATTCAGAACATTTTTGGAAAATTTGGACCCACATCCGAAAAGATGTAAAAACAAGTAGATGTAAAACTTTAAGTAAAAAATCATGTAACAAGTACAAGTAAAACTTTAAAGGTACAACTAAAAAAGTGTAAGTTGAGTAATGTTGGCTTCAGTACATGTCCATGAATTGTCGTGTTTTCCGAATCCAGAGAAATTAGTATTCTCGTTCTGCAATTAATAAAAATATTTGATTCATTTTGCAACATTTTCGATGCTTTAATAAACTAGAATCTCTAACCGGACCACCATCGCGAGAAAAAATGCGGTTTCAAAGAGGTCTTTCGATATTAGAGAGAGATAAATACTACAAACCCAAAATAATTCTGAATACTGTCCCAAAAATTTATACCGATTTCGGTACCTGTTTGAGAGGTTTCGCTTGTTATTTATATTTGAATTTTTGTGGTTTAATTTTCCGGTAAGAGGAAATTCATAATTTTGACTAATCGTCTGAAACAAATCAGCACTACGGAATTACTGCGCTGTAAACAAGCAGCACTTCCACAAAACTACCCAAGCAAGAATAGGAGTTGCTGACCAGAATCGTAAGGGGAGTCATCCGAAGACAAATCGTGCTCCGAAATCTTGACCTTGAGATAACCTTTCTCAAATTTTGAACCGTTCAAACATTGAATGGCATTCTGTGCATTGTGTTCACAAAAGAAATGAACGAATGCAAAATTTGTTTTCTTGTGTGTGGCAAAGCCAGATTCAGGAAATGTGATTTTGCAAGATCCATAGGTTTCCATGAGAGACTCCAGCTTTTCTTCCGACATTTTTGCCCTTGGATGCCAGCAAATCCAAACAGTCTGACCCATGTTTCTATATAAGAAGAACAATTAGGTTAGAGTAAAGTTATTTATGCACCCTCGAATTTTTTATCTAAAAACTCCCACAACAGGTGAGCAACGAAATCCTATGCAACCGAGTGGTGAATATTTTGTAAGTTTTGGGATTCGCTCTGTCTGGTGTGAAACGAACTTTGTCGAGGTCAAAAATGACCTAGCATAATCTTACCTGACCTAAGTTAAGTTAGGTCATCTTTGACCACACGAAAGCTCGTTTCAGGCGATTCTACGACTTCGACTTTTCAAAAAATCTGGACAAAATTTCAACACATACATGGTTGCCTGATATTTCCATTATCATCTATTTCGCGACTTCAAAATTCAAAAGCTCCTGAAAAAAAAATTTAAGGGCTCACTAATAACTTTAGTCCGGCCAAAAATTTTGAATAAAGTATTCAATTCGGGCATCGGGACGAAATTAGAAAAGAGTGATGTAATATAAATTATGCATGTATGCTATGCTACTGGTGCAATTTAGTTTTCAACTCGAATCATCCATTAAAAACGTAATTGTAAGTTTTACTCACCTGATCCGATTTTGTTTTACTTTTTGACAGTTGACAGGCAGTTGTGACTTTCTCGATTTCTACTTTCAAAATAACCGAAAAATGAAGATTCTATACTTTCTACGTACAATGAACAAAAGCAGACAGAAGCAGCGTATTATTCAAAACAGTACAATTTGCGTTCGTTTGCAGAATACAACAAAGAATGCGCGCCGTCAACAAGATATAGGTACAGGGTGGTCCGTCACATCTCGGCTCCTCTTACAGCGAAAGTGCAGAAAGTGGGATATCTTACAGAAGCATATCTTAAAGAAGAGAATTCAATTTATGACTTAAGCTTGGTAATGCAGGCGCCGACCTATCAGAGGCGTGGTTTCACGAATGTATAATTTATGGCAAATGATAAATTTTGTACAATCGTTCGTAGAGTTAATTTCATTTTTTGTCAAACATTCTATGGCCCACAATAATAACATGGCAAATGGCTAAAGTTTTATATTCTACTCGTATGCTATTTCCCACGTGATGGGTATATCACATTTCCATCACACTCGTCCTTCACGTAAATAAATTAGAAGTATTACGGACTTAAACTAACTTTAAAGCAATCGTATTAAAGAGGTTTCTTCTTCGTATTGTGTTTTCCCTGCTATTAGGGCCACCTTCTCTAGGCAAAATGGAGAGCACCCCACACTCTGATTTTCAAAACCTACAAAAATAGAATCCTAAAGCAAAAGCATCACTTGGTGTGTCAAGTTCTATCCTACATCACTCATAGATGTCTGGGTTTTAAAAATTTGGGCTACAATTATATCACACAAAAGTAGTTTCAAAATAATTTCAAATTTAGCCAAATCTAAAACAATCTTTACGTTGTGTCACCAAGGGGTTTTCACATTGTCCATTACAGGATTCCGAAAGTTGGGATTCAGAATTCCATTGATCTCACAGTTCGATTGACACCACATTTGACCATCATGAGACACTAATATCGACTTCTCAGACTTGAAGAAATCAAACCGAGTTTAATGAAAGCAGTAATTTATCACCTAATATAAGTTTATCGTTAACATGATACATTCTCTAAAATGTTGACGGCATCTAGTAATGAATAAAACTAAAACTATTCCTGCTTAAACTTTCTCTTCACTAATTCTGACAATCATATCTGTAATATTTGGGCGAAAGGAACAGTATGGCATTACTTTTCTTAAATTCCATTTCCGGGCTCCTGACACGGGAAAAGTATAGAGAAACACATTTTGTGAACACATTACTAAGCAAAAAAGACGTGACGCAACGCCAGCGCCCGCGCCGTGCCTAGATAAAATCTGCGTCTTGTGCAAAACGGTGTTCTTTTAGCTAATTCCAGCGTATTATCGCATCGATGAAAATATTGTTGATTGGTTATTGCATTCAACTTAAAGCCATAAAAAGTGTAATCAGAAATAACGACAGACAAATCGACAATTCAGCTAAAAAGTTTATATCTTTTTTGTTCACAGAGTTTCTAACAGGGCCCGTTAGCTCAGTCGTCGTGCTAATAACGCGAAGGTCGCGGGTTCGATCCCTTCACGGGCCAAAATTTTTATTAGCAGTTATTTTATCTGAAGCGAAATCCGTACAAACGCAAGTCCGTAGTCTGCGCTTTAGATTTCGACCAGACAAGATGCATTTTATTTATTTGTCATATTTCTTTCATAAATTACAACCACCGAATTGGGTTTGAATTAACTGAATCCAAAATAAAATGTAACTCTCTCTCTGTTATCCGCGCAACTCAACCTGTCTGCACCGGTTGACCGTATATTTCTTATCCAGATAATAATCGGTGAACAATCTGCGTTTATATATCACAGTCAAAAATTCATATTTTACTATAATCCTAGTTTAAATCTGTTTATTCGACCAATGATACAGAAATTCTAACTATTCCAAATTATTTCTTACACTTTATTTTAAATTGACTAATTTTGAATGTTGACAACTATAATATACAATCGAACTTCTATACAACGAACCTATACGGAGTTTCTACAATGACGCCTACACAAATTTTATTCTGTCAGCTATTACGTGTTCGGACTTTTTTTTAGTAAACTAAAGGTTACCGTACAATTTTGATATCAGAAAAAAATTGGATTTCTAACACGGATTGAGATCCCGGATTACTCCGCTGGCACAGCCAGCGGAATCGATTGTGGAAACTGAAAATAATTCCCAGGATCAATCTTATTTTTAACCTCAACCAATTTCTTCAAATTTGAGCCATAAAATCTATCCAAATAATCATTCTTCAACTCGTTATCTATATAATTCTGGTAAGACTCTCCATTGTCCATAACTCTGCGTATGGTGTCATCAAGTTGTGTCAACCATTTCGCGGCCTCTGGATCATTCGTGCTCAAACCGACTTGAATATTGTACATGGAATCTCGGTGGACAAATGCGGTTGCATCCTTCTGTACTTTATTCACAGCTCCCCCATATGAACTAAACTGAACGAAGCAATTCTTCGGGATTTTGGTGAGTAACGGCGCCAATAAGGTAAGGTCTTCATCGGTCAGAAGTTTGCTCGTGTAGTAAGATTTGGCGCGGTAATCATGCGGAGACACATCCTCACGTGAAATATTCTGCAATTCACTGGGGAATTGCACACCAGGATAAGCAGTTTCTGCAGCCAACTCAATAAAATTCATTGTGGCCAGTGAGATTGGAGATGCGGTTGCGGGCGGGAAGCTTCTCTTAATTCTCGCGATATCTTCTTTTGTCAAATTAGCATTGATTATACTTAGGACTAACCGATCAGGTGAACCGGCCAATCCGACGTAACCCACATTCTCCTTCTCTTGGTGATTCCAGCGTTGAAACGCTTCAAAGATTTCTTTAAAATGATCAATTTTGTAAGAAAATTGAATATGGTTGACACGAAGGGCGGAAGCATCAAAGAGTTTGTATGTAAATCGAGTCGCAATCCCAAAGTTCCCACCACCGCCACCACGAAGTGCCCAAAATAGGTCTTGGTTTTCATTCATGTTCGCCAACAAGAGGTCACCATTTGCGTCCACCATTTCAATCTCAATAACGTTGTCCAGCAGCAGTCCGTGCCTAATGAATTAATATTTTAGATATTTTAATATTCAATACATTTTGAATTTGAAAAAGTGAATGAAATCTGAGAAAACCGACAGAATTCGAGAAAATTAAGATTTCTTTTGAAACCCAAGAAAATGTAAGATTGGGGTAAAAAGAACATTAAATATCAAGTTATTTTGTAGTGAAATGCAATCGAGATATTTGACGTATCGCAAATATCAGTATTTTGCGCTCGGTATCAGTGTGACATTCCGATATTCTGATATTCTTACCTCTGTGCCCAATAGCCGTAACCTCCGCCCAGAGTAACTCCTCCAACTCCAAGACTAACACAAGATGTCGCGGGAATGCCAAACTGACCATTGTTCCAGATTTCCCAGTAAAGTTGTGCAATAAGTGCTCCAGCACCAGCGACAGCTGTTATAGTAGCCACGTCAACACTTATTTTGCTCATATATCGCAGATCAACGACGACAGAGTTTGAATCACCGAAGGAATATTTTTCATAGGAATGGCCACCACTTTTAGCTACCATTTTGACCTTTAATTCTTTCCCACAACGAACTGCAGTTTGAATGTCACTTGGTTGTCTGGGAACAAGGATTCCTAGTGGATGGATTTCACCCAAATCTGGACGGGTATTCCATTGATAATTCAAAGTTTTGTATTCTTCAGAATTTTTATCTCTCCGAATGAAATAGGATTTCGGAGTTCCTTTATGGATCATACAGTTGCTTAAACTTTCGGACAGATAGTCGTGGTCGGGCTTACATTCGTTTTCGTTATCGTCCTCTCCAGGTGACCCAAAAGCTACATTTTGGAACAAGAGGATCAGCGACAAGAATGTGAGGAGGAAATGGTTTCCCATTTTGGTAAAACAAATTTTCGTAAAAATGTACCGTTTTGTATCGAACTGGAAAATGTCGATTTGTGGGTCAGTACCTCGATGCTGGGGTTTAAATACCACAAAAGAAAATGAAGATATTAATTTATCGACCTGAATCCCAAGTTATAAGTTATGCGGAAATTTTAGAAAGTAAAGTGAATTGATTATTTTGTATTGGAAAACGCATTCCAAATCTGACACCTGAACAGTCCTTGCACAATGTTTATACAGGGTGAGCTAGAAATAGATCTCGCTTTGAAATGTAACACACTTGGACTGAACTTGGTGGAGCTCTTGACTAAAATAGGGAGCATACCTGACCCACCGACTGTGTTCCTTTTTCCTATTTATAAAGACAATAAGCAATATTCCAGTGTCGTGACACTGACATACAAATAACAAATCATAAGAATGCTTGTTCCGCATTCAAAAATATTCATTACATTACTTTGAAGAATGCCTGCTCGGCATTTCTTCATAATTATATTTATAACCTTGTGGTACATACTATAATGTTGACGTAATTACAGTACGGAATACCGCCCTCCTCCATCTCAAAAACCACAGTAGGTACAATCAAGAGGAATGTCTCCAGGGAAAAATTGGCTCATACGAGATCTCAGATAAAAGATTTAAGCTCCATCTGAAAACGCGAAAATAAAAAATCGGGTTTTTGGTGTTTTCCAGCCCGTTTTTCCTGGTCTGCCGCCTGAGTACTGTAAAAACTTCAAAATTTCGAAAAACGAACTTGACGACCACATTAGCAAGTGGTTTATGAGAATTTTGAGTCATGAATCAACGAGTTCTGAGCAACTTGATTTTGTTTCAAAGTTTCATTTTCAGGTGTTCTAGGAGAAGTGGTGAAGGTTTGAAACAAAATCGATTTGCTCAGAAGTCGTCGAACCATATAGCTCTAAATTTTTAAGAAGAACTAGCGAATGTTCTAGTTCGTTTTTCGAAATTTTGAGGTTTTCACGGCTATTCAGGCGGAAGAAAATGAAAAAGTGACTGAAAAAATCTAAAAACCGGAATTGTTATCTTTAACTGCGTGACGCGCGCGAACGCGCTTTTAGATAGAGCTGAAATATTTTGTCTGAGATCTGAGTTGAGCTGATTTTGCGAACGAGGTATTCCACTCGATTGTACCTATTGCGGTACTTAAGATAGTGCGGGGGGGGTCTATCTATATATTTTCAGTCGCTGTCTGCGCGCGCGTGGAATTGTACTTTGCTAATTTCTTTCACCTAATCCTTGAAACGGTCGAACGATTTCTGGGACACCATGTATAACGAGAAGGGTAGAATGATTCAAATCGCATTGCCCTAATTTAATTTCCAGTTAGAAATTGCAACATTCAAGTACACCTGCATTGATTTCACTTTTCTTTGATTGTACAAAAACAACATGCGAATACATTGAATTAATTCCTTGTGATGACATGGAAAGTTATGCGCTCTCAAATTTTATTCACAGAGCTATGTATGCTAACGCTACGCATGAAATGCACAAATATTTAAAAACATTATATTATCATTAAATTATTTTTATTTCTAAATATTTTAATATTTTATACTTACAAAAATTATATAATACAATTCTAATGACTAGAATGACAATTACAATTCTAATGACACATAGGAAGACCGTCCTGTTTAACTGACGATTTAGGGAAGAAAGTATCTCTAGTAGTAGGAAAAAACTCAAAGTGTACCTGTGCTGATGGAACCCGTGCTAGCAAAATGAGAAAATAATAGATGTACTCGTACCACTATTACCATGTTATGACAGACCTATAATCACAGTATATTGGTAACAATAAATTGTCGATATAACGTATTTACTTTTTTTGCTGTGTGAAACCTCGATATGTCATATGGCACATTTTTCTAACCAAATCTCCAATAAGGAATGTTATCCTTAACCGTTAAAGTATTTGGAGTGCCCTTAATTCTGACAGGGCTGGACAAAAACTGAGGATCAGCACGAGCCTTGAGTACAATGAACGCAATCAATCTGATACAAATTAGATGTCCAATCAACCAATAAAAATTTGTTGACAAATCTCCATCTTCTAAATGAAAAGTGTACAATGCAATGGGTTGAGTTGGACCACTACAACGATCATGTCCATACAATATAATGAGTAATGACTCAAAGCTATATCGAATGAAAGAAAGACTCGTGATCCATTTGACAGAAGAAGCCATCGTGACGACTTTGACGAAGAAACCAGAGAATAAAAATAAAAATAACAAAGTTGAGCTGGACACTATGATTGTGATGTTCAAAGAGTTGACGCACATAATTCCAATGAGAAATCCAAGGCCTTGTGCAATGTAACAACTGAGGATTGTAATCCCGAGGAAATAGGCGTATCTCCAAGACATGAATCCGAAAATCCCATTATACCAATGTTCAAATCCAATTTGCCCACTGTACCAGTACAGGAAGTAGGTGTAACAGAATGGGAAGAGGAATTGCAGCGGAATTTCAGCAATCGTTTTGGAGAAGTAGTAACTGTATGTTGTGTACCAACCGTTCCGGTGCTCGTTTAGGAAAACCTAGAGCATAGGAATTTGAAATTATTTAATTGTATAGAACATTTTTATGGGTTGTCTTGTCTTTAATGTCATCAAAATTTGCTCAAATGGATTCCAGCATCATTTTTCCTACTTTCTCTGCAAAAATCACGGTACAGCCTTACGGCCAAAAATTAGGCAGTTGGGTTCTAGATTTTTTGTGTGTCGTAGGTCGTAGCCTGTCATTTCTTGAACAACTTTTGTGGAGGTCCCGTCCCGAAAGTTCAACGGTTTGTCAGCTGGAAGTACATGCGGTAAACACACCTTGTGGCGTCATGAATACCACACGGATTCCTATGACCTCATAAAGCGTATTCGGACAGTGTATTTCTACCCTAGCCGCCAAACGGTCCGATTTCTAGGGATAGAACAGATAGGGCAAACAAAAACACGAAAACTTCCAATGACCTTAACTACTGTAAACGTCTAAGCGTACACTAGAACACAGATACTTCCAATAAAGTGTAAATTACCTTGATTTCAGCGGCAAAAGTGAGTACAGTTGGCATCAATGACGCAAACATGAGGAAGAGTAGACTAAAGAATTGAAACCTGACATTTCTACTGGAAGTCGATTCTTCTCGGAGACTCTGTGCACTTGCAAAGCAAGAACAATTCTTTGGATCAAATGCTGGATCCAAATCCAACTGAAAGCATCCGTCTTCTTTCCCGATATTTGTGTTGTACAATCCAGCCAAAACACAAGCCACGACGGCGTGCAGAACAATTCGAATCAGAATGAATCTTCTCTGCCTCCAAATGGAAGTCATGCACGTCCGACACCATAATTGCCATAAATGCTTCCATCCAAATCTGGCTGAATTTTTGCACAAACCATATTTCTTGACTCCAGTCTTTGTACCATCATCAATCTTCGGTGTGATCGTGGTGCAGCGTTGTCTTAACATATTTTCTTCATTTTTCTCCACCATTTGGGCGCAAATGTCTTTGTCCGAGTAAACTGGAGTTTCGTCAAAATATTTGTCGGAACTTGCGTCAATCGCTACCGTAAATCCTCGACTAGCCTTCGATGCAATCTCAATAATGATATCTGCAGGGTTGTCATATTTTGCTACTCGGTTTGGAGCGATTTCGTTTATTTTGTCAGCCAATTCACTGGGTGTCCCATTATAAATGCAATTCCCGGCTTTTGTTAGTACGTAAATGTTGTGGAAGAGCGACAACATTTTGAAACTTGGCTGATGAATTGTTGTCACAATGGCAATGTTGTCTTCCTTGGCCAGTCTTTGGAGAAGTCGGACGACCTGTGAAATCAAACATGAAAAGTAAATTTGGAGTTCCGATTTCTCTCGAGGAATTTGTGAAACACCCTGTATATTTACTTGGCACACCCTGTACACGCGTCTGGATCGATTTTCCGAAAGAGCCTTAAGGTACAAAAAAAGAAGGGGTCAAAACTTTATTTTAAGATCTCGAAGTCTGGAGAAACTTGTGAGACACCCTGTGTTACTACTTGGTACACCCTGTAAAATAGTTCCGTCCACCTTCCCTAAGAAATCTCAACATCTTACAGATCTTCTGACGAACTTGTGAGACACTATCCTTTAACACACTGGGTGGTTCATAATTTTATCCCATAAGTCAATGTGGAGGTGGATTGGTTCTCTCGTAATACGTTTTCCCCGTGCTAGAATTTCTCCCTGCTACTAGGGGTACCTTCTATGGGAAACTACCTGCTATGTTTTACTATACTTGACAGTGACAAAATTATTTTCTGCCCGATAGTTTTCGACACATTTGGAACTGAAATGAATACTTACATGAAATCCAGCAAAACTGTCCAAACCACTCGTAGGTTCATCCAAAAGTAAAAAATTCGGTTTATCCACACCACACAATTCTAAACCAATCGCAAGTCTTTTCCTCTGACCTCCTGAGCAATTCTCCACAATATTATCCTTCACTTCAACCAAATCCAATTTCTTCAACAGACTCCCAATAATTTCGTCAAAGTCAAGGTTCACTTTGATAGAATTCTTCAGTTTGCAAGCATATTTCAGAGATTCACGGACCGTCAAATTCATGAATAAATGATCTTTTTCATCTTGTGTTATAAAAGAAGCTCTGAGTTCGTCGGCCGATTTTCCATGATAAAATATTTTCCCGGTACACCCTCGATAGGTCTGCCCTCTTGTAATACACTTGAGAAGTGTGGATTTCCCAGCCCCAGACGGTCCCATTAAGGCTGTCAATTCTCCGAGATTAATTGAACCACACAAATTGTCCAGAATAGATGGACGGGCACAAAGAGATAAAAATATTTCATTTTTAACTTTCCGTAAAATTGATTCATTTTTAGCGAATGATAACTCTTGCCACGTTAAGGCCACTTCTTTGTCTTGCAGAGTTACTGGTGACATTGTCATCTGGTCGATGGCCGTCGCATGGCAAGGCTGCATTTCTGCGCTGACTCTGTCGGAGTCCACTTCCTTTGAAGTTATCACTTCGTTAAGGGAAAACATTTTATAATTACTTGATTTTTAACACAAGTTTCAAATAATCCTTTATTTAAAAAAAACTGCACAATTCACCACATGATTTGTTTCCAAGTGATGATTTTGAACTATTTTATTTTATATTCAAAAATATTGCTGTCTATTTGTGTAATGTACACAAATTAGGGCATGCTTCGCATGGAATATTTGATTTAGCTTTGGACAGAAAACTTGACTAAAATATTAAAACATTTGACAATATTTAGTTTGAGTATGACTGACAGGACTGACTGAAAATGATTAAATTGTGAACCGCACGGATGGCTTTTATTAATTTCTCTCGTCTGAACGTTTCAGTTTCATTTCATACGAAAAGGTGGACGACAATTGTGGTCATGAAAAAAAGGAAAAAGTTTACGTTGATTAAAGACGTTCCACTCCTTGCAAGTATTCCTGCAAAAACTATCATCTCACGTCAGTATTACGACGATTACATTGGCGTCAGTCGTCATCGTCAGAGTGCAAAAAATATTCCTGGAATCCGTCGATGCCATACAGCATACAGTCTACTTTTTTATGTATCTGTAAACATGCAAATGGTAAACGGCACAGCACAGCACTAGGGATTTGCTATTGCGAATAATGAGAATTTGCTCATGCAAATATTTAAATGGTAATCCAACATTACATGCTAATCGTGTAGCGGAGCGGTGTAGGACGTCTGTGGTTTGTACCTATTTGTACGTGTGTTATCCATTTCATCCGGTTTATGCTAATTCAGTTGAAGTAATAATGTTTTCGCGAATTCAGCACAGATTTCAAAAACAGAGGTTAAACCGGTTATTTATTCTCGATCAGAGTAATAACAGTGGTCGATATGCCCTAAAAACCAATATACAGGGTGTGCCAGAATGATGTAGCCAAATAAATGTTGATATAACTTTTGACCAACTGTTTTGAATTAAATGAGGGTAGTGCAAATTAAAGCTGACGAAAGAGCGGAATGAATAAAATTTACCAGGAATGCTATTATGGCTAGGAGTGTGCCCCAGATACGCTTAAGCACTTTCCTCACTTTTTTAATATGGGCTCTTCCTTATGGACCCGAATTACGGGTAATTTCAGCATCGGCATAACAACCCTTGTTGAATTCAACAGATTATGACGTCATTCTGTGAAAATTTTCTAGAATTTTGTCTGAAATGTTTCTTGGTCAGCCAATTTTTCCAAGAATGACGTCATAATTTGTTGAATTCAACGAGGGTTGTTATGCCGACGCTGAAATTACCCGTAATTCGGGTCCATAAGGAAGAGCCCATATTCAAAAAGTGAGGAATGTGCTTAAGCGTATCTGGGGCACACTCCTAACCATCATAGCATTCCTAGTAAATTTTACTAATTCCGCTTGTTTGTCAGCTTCAATTTGCGACTACCCTCGTCTAATTCGAAACAGTTGGTCAAAAGTTATATCAACATTTATTTGGCTACATCATTCTGGTACACTCTGTACTAAAGTGCTACCATTTTCAATGTCCACAAATAATCCTTCGTCCCTCAGAGTTTGTGTGATGCTTGCGAAGAGCACGTCTGTAATTTCTGTATGACATTTCTTCAAAATGTATACTTCACTTTTGTCACTTTTGTGAAAGGTTGTACTGGAAAGTTTAGATCAAATTGTTATGACGAACAACCCAATTGACCACACTTAACAGTTCGTGATCTCATAGAAAAGTAAACTCTTGTGTGAGCGCAAACATTCTTTTAGT
The DNA here is from genome assembly GCA_034694305.1 of Protaphorura glebata. NCBI lineage: Eukaryota > Metazoa > Arthropoda > Collembola > Poduromorpha > Onychiuridae > Protaphorura > Protaphorura glebata. The sequence goes on along the minus strand of JAQFYE010002093.1, from coordinate 2,504 downwards.
TTTTGAGTGCCTATTCTTAGTTACTTTTGAAGAAATGATTTATTTGCGCAGTATAATTCTGTTAGGTTACAATAAATGTCAAATATAGTTGAATATCCTGAGAAAACAAATGCCTCTTTAGTATTTGTCAATGGTGTTGCGTTTCTACTGAAAAGATTCAAGTGTGGACTTCCATGTACAGGGTGATTCAAAACTTCTGAACCTACCGCTGCGCGCTGACAACCATTGGAGGACAGTAATGAAAGGTATATGTCACTTTTTTCAACAGGCCGCTGGGAGAAAGTATGCGATGTACAGGGTGACTCGATCCTTTGGCTCAAACTAAAGGAAGCCCAAAAATGAAGAGAATTTAATATTCAATTAGGTTTTTTCAACTCATACAATCGCACTAGAGCCTGGGCGTACACTGATAAATGAAATTAATTCAAAAGATTGTAGATATCTCGAATTTCTTCACATAATATTGGAAAACTCAATTCTCTCTAGGTGTTTGATTCCGGTCGGGGAAAACATTATGGACCACACTGTACATGCACCCAGACGTCGACTTCTGTTTTGACCTTGGATATTTCTCATTAACTTTTTTTGCGGCTGACGTCTTAATTCATGTATAGACTTTATGTATTTATGCGGGTTCATCATGTAGAGTGCCGGCACTTGTCCGGCGATTCACTGAAATTATTACTCATTCTAAGAAATCGGGATTTCATTTCTAATATATTCAGTCGAACACCAACAAATGATAGCGAATCGATAATCCCATTTTATGCTTTCAAATAAGCAACGAATTCATTATGAAAGATATTTGCATAAGTTCCAAGTAATTCTGGAGTAATTAGTACTTACGTTATAGTCTCATCATTCTGACAATTACGTCGAATTTTCAGTCTAATTTTGTTTCTGTTTTTCTAACGTGCAGAACGAATTCTTCAATGACAAAATTTGATCAATGCATTAACGGTAGAATTAGAAAATGAAATTTTGAAAAAAAAGTGAAAATTTTGAAAACGCCATTGTGAAAAATTTTAAAAATTTATTTGAAATTTCATTTTTTTTCTAATGTTACGGTTATTTTCAAAATTTTGCTGAATTTGAGCGAATGGACGCCGGATGGATTGCTCAAATTTTGTCATTTGAATAATTCGTTCTGCATGTTGGAAGAATCTCCCTTTTCGTCTATGTTATGTGATGTTGGAATTTTACTTCGAATCTACGGTGACTTTTGGCCCACCCTCTAGATAGCTTCTTTGTCGTTCCAAGCTCCATGCTTGAAAAGCATTTTGGATATTTTTCCTAAGTAGTTTTAAATTACAATGATTCTAAATTTTTCATCCGTTTGCAGGAGACGAAATCGGATTTCAAAATTTTCGACATCTGATTATGCATTCGTTCCAGGTTTCCAGAACTCTTTGTTTTTGGAAATCGGTGTGCCTGTTCTTGAGATTTCACAAAGCGTTGTACCCTTAAGAGAATATTAACAAAACTTGAAAATGGGATATTAAAAAAAAGAGTTTCTAGATCTACGATTTAAGACTAATTAAATTATATGAGAAATAGTAAAGTTATTGATTCACAACTGCCAACTGCCAATAAGTGACTTAAAATTGATTTGTCAGTTTGAAACTGAGGTATGAAAACTAGATGTGCATAGATACTTACAATGAAAGGCTGGCATGGCTGATTTTCTTTGAATACCGTAAAATACCGATTAGAAACCCATCTCGAATACTAACCCAGTCTCGACTCTCTAGGCTATTTGAAGACCCAGTCCCGAATATAAACCCAGTGCGAAGGACGCGAGTTTAAATAGTAACTCGGGTTTGTATTCGGTATTTTACGGTAATGTATTTTGTTTAATTCAAACAAATTAAAAAAATTGAATAAAAAAGAACAAGTAAAGAATATTCGAAGGAAATCAGCAATGTGAACCGTGATTACTGTTCAACACACACACTTACATACAACTGTTCAACGTTCCCAAATATCCTTGGCTTCAAGCGCCCAAAAACATTTAATTTCACTCCATACAATTCGTATCTGAAATACAAATCTTTAAAAATAAAAATCATTAATATTATCTCTGCACTCGCACTTCGCTAGTTTATTGGACTATACGACGAGAGTACGGATAAAAATGCAGCAGCAGTTGCCATGCTTTCCAAGAAAGAGAGAAGTTTGTAATTCGGTTAAGAAGAAAACAAAAATCAGTTTTGCGCGTTTCTTGTGTGAGTATATGCACCGAGGGTTGAATTGTTTCATGGTTCCCATGGGATAAAATGTGGTTGTTGCGGAAGCGTACTCCACGTTGTCAACAAACTACAAGTATCGACAAAAACTCATTCAGCTCCATCAGTTCATCAAAGACTCACGTTCACGTCTGACCTTCACTAAAATCGTTTGTCAGTTCTCAGACAGAAAAATATCATTATGATTGGTCACATCATCTTACTCAGTTCTCTTCTGACCCTCGCGTCAACAGATACTCCAGACTACTGTCCTTACTT
>JAQFYE010002092.1:0-19425 GCA_034694305.1 Protaphorura glebata | reverse complement strand
CGGACATACGGACAGACGGACTGGGCATCCGCAATAAGTCATTTACTCCGTATATTACGTCGCACGACTTAATAAGCGCCATGTCCTCATATCATACGAGACATCGTATGAATTTCCACCTGTACGCCTGGGAGCCTGGGACTGTACCACCATCGTGTCGGTGGTCAAGGTTGACTGAAGTCTTGTTACCAACGATTCTAAGAGTTTTTAAATGCTCCATGGAAAATGATTAATTTTAGGGGAAGGTTTATTTTGTAAGAGAATAAAGAGTCGGAACAAATATTTTATTTTTATCAATTTAATTGTCTTCCTCGGGAAGACTTCACGTGTATTGTTGATTGCTGTTACAACAATCAACATGTATTTGTTGTAACAGCAATCAACTACACGAAGTCTTTTAAGGGTTCAGGATAATCAGAATATCGTCGAGGTATACCATTTATACCAAGAAAATGTTTACTAAAATAAAAAATGTTGTGTACAACTATGCTTAGTTCAAAAAGTTGAAGGTCTTGTTATCATGCGGGCTTCTTGGGAAGCATTTGTACAATCATATAATGTTTGTGGCCGATTATTCGTGGCTGGCGGACGACCCGTATCCCTGTTGTACGTGACCTTGACCACGAAATGGCACAGTGCCTAAAGAAACTAGAGATCTCACGAGGGAACTACTTAGGTGTAACTCAACGATTTGACCCACACTTTCTTTTCTGAAAGACCTTTGCCCCGAACCCTCAATAGTGTCACTAGCTCGAGCAACTCTCAAAACTCGATTTTGAAAAAATGTTTGAATTTTTTTTAGAAAAAGCACAAAGAAGGGACTCTTTGTTCTCAAGATTTCAGTATTTTTGCATGGGATTGACATACCGTGGCACTTTTTCCCAAAACTGATCTCAAGACCCAAAATGTTTTCAAAAATCAAAAAAAAAAATCAGAAAACCGTTAAAATGTGTGGAATAATAAATTAGAAGATGAGAATCCTCATAACTTTGCATATTTGAATGTATTTTGTATGTAGAAAATAATATTAATTTAATATTATAAAACGAAGTATTGAATTCTGACCGAGAATTCATTCAAATATGTAAAGTTATGAGGTATTTTATCTTCTAATTTATTATTCCACACATTTTAACGGTTTCCTGGAAAAAAATTTTTTTTCGATTTTTGAAAAAACTTTTGGTCTTGAGATCAGTTTTGGAGAAAAGTGCCACGTATATCCCATGCTAAAATCTTGAGAACGAAAGGTCTTCTTCTTTCAATCTTCTTTGCGCTTTTTCTAAAAAAAATTCAAACATTTTTTAAAAATCGAGTTTTGAGAGTTGCTCAAGCTAAATGACATTTTTGAGGGTTTGGGGCAAAGGTCTTTCAGGAAAAAAGGTTTGGGTCAAATCGTTGAGTTGTTACCCTAAGTAAGTTCCCTCGTCAGTGACAGTGCCGAACTTCGGAATCGAAGTTCCTCGGGGAGACATTACAAAATCGTGAGTATGAAAACTGATGTTCTATTCCCCATAAGGGTAAATATGCTAATATCTTTTTCTTCGACCGTCGGAGCTATAATTCCTGTTGACGGCACTGTAACGATTACGAGGCCGTAGCCCAACACCCCAAGTTCTTGGCTCTTGTGAATTTGGAAAACTCCTAATTACTTCCCACACCATCGTTCATTCAATGCGACAGTCAAGTACCCCTAGTAGTAGTCCGATCTGGTTGGCTAACGAACTTGACGGGAGCCCAGGATTTTCGAAGTGTATCAGACGAAAACTGTGACCATAAAGAGCGCGGACAGAGGAGTTTTGTTAACTACAGTGTGAGTTCTTCGTAGCGTAGCACAGTACTGGCAGACGAAACACTTCATTACTTCGCCACAATGAAGGTTTGATCCCTCACGCAGTAAATGCATGGAACTTCAAGCGAATTTTTCTCAACTAGAGTTATCCTTTTACCATGACCAGAGGATCTTTTCTTCCGGGACCAATTTCACAAAATGAAATGCCAACACATGGTCCGCAAAAATGTGTGGATGCTTATCCACTTCTATAAGACGGATGTCAATTAATATTTTCATTAATTTCAGTTTGCTCTTTGTGATCAATGAAGGTACAAATGTGTTTCGTAATTATATACGGGCATTTGGATTATTTTCAATAAGATCATTAAAGACCTGTTCCCGATTGACCCGAGTACCAGTTGGACCGCCATTTGCTTCTCATTCTCCAAGCATTTTCTCCAACGGCATCTCGCCATTTCCACTTCTTGTCCTCCGCTAGTAGAACCAGCAGTGCTTTTTTGAGAGCCTGTGGTGCAACTTGTGAAAATCCTTCTTCTGCAGACCCAAATACTGTATTTGGCTCGAAACTTGAGGGGACTAGTGGATTCTTGCTGGGTAACCATTCGTCTTCGTTGTCTTCGCCCTCACATTCCTCGTCAAATAATTTTGTGTAATCGTCCTCATCATTTTCGGGGACATTTAAGTATTTATTTGCTTCCGCCTGAGCAGAAGTTTCGTCGAAATTCTCCATTAGAAAAGTTGGTTCGGATACGACGATTTTGGTTCTTCCTGGCCAATTCTGAAAATAGGACAACGAATTTGTTTCAAATATTCAGATATTCAGAGCTTACTATTTACCTCCTAGTGAAACGCTAATAGTAGGAACACACAATTCGTTATGATCGATAGCAAGAAAGCAACAGCATCCAGTCCATAATTTTTCCCCGGTTCGTTGACACGCCTGACTTAACACTTCGGTGAAAGCGGTTTGACAATTGAATAAAGCATATCTATCTATCTATCCATCTTAGAATCAATCGAATTTTGTCTGCAGAAATCAGAACTGCGTTCAACAGGAATAGTAATATGTTACTGCTCCATTACGGCTCAATAAAGGGAAATGAACATTTGTTGAAATTGTCTCAAATTTTGACATGAATAATTCTGAATGACTTTCGATGGGTCACGAGTCAGAATTTTCAAAACCCATTCAATCCGAAGCCACATTAGCAAACAGAGCTTATGCAGCTTTTGAAAATTGGAATTACTGTGTTTCAATGAAGGTTCGGTATTCAAACTCTGAAAAAACGCATAGAACTCTCGGTCCGTTTCCAGATTATCCGCAATCATGCAAACTACCATTTGAGAGACATTTTTATCAATCCTAATTTGTCAGAAAGTCCAATTCGAAAAACGTAAACTTCTTATCGGATGTGAGTTAATAAACTCTCACCAAAAATCATTCTTATAAATTAAATTCTTAACGACATTACTAAATGAAAATGCTGTGAAAGGATAGGGGATTGAAAACAGGCTGACTAAAAAGTTTTACCAAATAATAAAAGCTAGTACCTATTTATCTACACCAATACTACATGGCATGATAGAGCAGGTGCAGAAAATCTGTAGTTGTGACAGCATGGAAAGTTTAACACAAAATTCACCGAAAGCATGTCCAACTTTGCGCCAATTTTAGCAAAACTTGAGTTTTCTACGTAAAGGTGCATAAGGAACAGTGACCGTCAGGCACACTTATGATTTGTACCGACAATATCCGATTGATTCTAAAGTCAGAGTCAGGGCATGTCAGAACCGGGCGGTATACATGCGACGAGAACGTCTCTTGTAAGTTTAAGGTAATAAAACATCACTTATATCGCAAAAAGAACTAAACATTACTTGTTAAAATGACATTTAATTACCGGTTTCAGTACGAATTACACGATGTTAAAACAAATATTAAGAACCTACTCGATTTAACCGCATAGAGGGCTTCACTCTTTATTGATAAATAAATGATTACTCGCAACGAAATAACGAATCAAATCAATTGTTTGAATTTCGGAGAGAATCAATACGAGGCTAACGTAAAAATGCGACAAGTTGTTCCTACGTAAATCTACTAACCCTAAGAGGGATTCGCAAGCGCAATAAGCGTATTAATGCCTTAAGTCAGAATAGAAAAGTTGCTGAAAATAAGAGTCAGCATCTGGCACTAATGAGGAGAAATTCATTTTTTAAAATAATAGTACTATTAATTTAAGTCATTTTCACATACAGTGATGTTGAGGGAATGATCAGTCGTCCGATGGATTCGTGCATTTACATTGCCGACATTTCGAACTACTTGTTGTAATTGTGCCTTCTGCCAGAGTCGCTTGTCCACCAAAAGGAAATAATTGGAAGTACGTGCAAAAAATTCAGCTTCTTTCAAAGCTTCCAGATGTTTTTGCAAATAACATGTCTGAATCGTATTGTACAGAGCTCTCTCATTCATTTCTTCCTAAATGTACAAAATTAAAAAAATAATTTTCCACCGATGGATCAATTGGGATTTATTCCTATTGTTGTGAGGAATGTTGTGCTTTTGCTTGTGAATAAAAAATCTTGAATCTTGAAATCTTGAACATCACAAATAATATTATTATTTATGTCGGATATAAAAATTCGACTCGCTCACTTGTTCTTGCCCACGGTTTAAGAGGTAACGCTGGGTGTCAATCACAGCACTCACTTTATTCCTGGAAATTTTGAGGAATCTCGTTAGGGCAATTTCATCCGAGTCAACTAATTTGACTTCTTCTCTTCGCAATTCATCAACCATTTCAAGCCAGATCTCTCCTCTCTTTAAGTCCAAAAAGTTTATAATGATTTGCATCGTGATCTGTGACAAAATTTTGATTGGCCAATTGCCACAAGTTAGAATTGGTCCATTTATATGCTTTCCCAAAAATTGCAAGAACATTGGCAAAGTTTGCGTACCTGATTTGGCAGACTAAGCCCTCCGAAAGTGGTAGCTTCTGTATTGCTTGCCTCAACAATTTTCTTTATTAGTAAATAAATCTTTGGACGAATTGAGCTAATTAAATCAAGACAAGATGGCCCATTGCACTCGGAAGAGGTTGGGATTCGTTTATCGTAATTCCGAGAGAACTCACTCATCAACGGCTTGTCCAAAGCTGTGGAAAATATTAAATGACGAGTCAAGAATTTCAAAATCGTCATTACTTATTAAAATACACGAAACAAGAAAAATCATTTTGGCAACAGTATCTAACGTTAATAAAATGTATGGTATCAATTTCAGTCAAAATCTCGTCATCCTCGTATTATGCTGCGAATAAGTGATTTTTGCGTAACAACAATTCAGCACTAATCTAGCTTTAAGAAGGGTAATCGTGTTTTCATTTCTTTTCTCAGATGATAAAATGACGTACATAAACATAACATAAATCTCAACAAATAATCAAGTCATAAATTGCGGTATATTCATTCAGAATTTTCCATTCAGTAATTCAGACAACCCATCGCAGGTTACACATTTTACACAACCTCACTTGAATTCAACATCGCCCATTAGTTACTTTAATGTACGTGAGTTTAATAATGGGAAGTGTACGCGACAAGATAAGACATGATGATTCACAAACCCACTAGCCCGTCTCGTCACCGTCAAAAACTCATCGAACTGCTCAACACTTTCAAAATTGCTTGGATTTACAAATCAGCTTTGTAATTTACGAGTCACCCATCCAAGTTTTCTACAATTTCAGAATTCTCTCAAATTTCATAAGTATTAGCACCAAATAAAATTAATCTTTATTTGTATATCTAGGGTGGTCCATAACACTTGAACCCACGAAGTATTTTCCGGAAGCTTCATAGTATTTATTTGGACTTAGAAGAACTTTTTCGGGGTGCCTCGCCCGCAATTTATTTGTGTATTAAATTATCATTCAACTTCCTGTATTTACTTCCTCTACGCATCACTTTTTCCGGCACGTTTCGTATCTAGAAAACAAGCTGTGTAAGATAAAAACCTGTTTAAAGCAGCTACCATATACACTGTCTGTCCGAAGGATCGAACCATCCCAAATGCAAAATAGTAAGGGGAACATAAATAAACAAATAACATCAACATCGAAGACATCCAGCTGTCTGTACCAATAACCTACATGACAGACTGTAAAACATTTATGTTGTCCGGTCCGATTCCGTAGAATTTATTTAGTGAGAGTATTTGTACATAGAAGCTGAAACAACCACTTATATTTCCCCAATCAAAGTAAAAGGAGTAAATTAAATCTCTTATTCTTGTAACGTACTTTAAAGGATATTATTGTTGTCATTTGTCGAAGCGTAATCTCATCATCAGTCAACACTAATGCTATATTAGCATTATTACATGTCATGTTCAAATTTTAAATACAATGCAAAGTAATCATTTTTCCTTGGCTTAAGCGTAGTCTTTAGTTGGAGCAAAGCGCTTTGCGTTATTTTACTCAGCTTGAGCCGTTTGCAGCATTAGTCTCTCGCAGATGAGAATTACGAAATTAGTAAATTGGAAATTGCCATGTCTTAACCGAGAACAATTAAAGTCGCGCGTAGGGCATAATAACGCTTTGCTGAATCTCACTGCACATACGTACATGCCATCCTCGATTACCCATTCATGGCATGGATTACTAAGACTAAAGAAGACATTAGAGTGTTACATACGAGTGACCTAATGGTCGGACATTAAAATGCGATTTTTATCAATAACAATAGGATTATTGACACATACGAGACTCGTTTGACTTCCATATAGATCATACAGCCTTCATTAATTCTCATCATCAGTTCGTAAGAAAATAAATAAACAAAAGAGTAAGTCAGAGCATGCATGTACTGGACTCGTCTCATTGTTGTACTTAATATTCAAATGTCCTCCCTACGAAGAGATGCTTCAAGCTTCGAAGAATCGACATGTCATGTCAACAGGAGTCGTCAACATGTTGCATGTCGTATTGTTGAGATGTCTGCCAAAAATACACAATGCCGTAACCCGTACAAGATGCAGATATTCAGGACAACACATACTTATTCTTTCGAGCGTCCTCATGTCATTCCTATTTCTTTGCCCAAGCGCAAACACTTCATAATTACTATTATTTTACACTTTGTGAAATACGGTACGCTGTATGTCTGATTATACGATTGAATGAAGCACACTGACGAACTATGGGAAAGAAATGTTTAAAATTTAATGTAAGCACTTTGGTTTGGTAAAAATTCGAGGCTTAAAAAGTAAAATTAAGGTCCGGTCGACGACCTACGGCGCGCTAAGAGGAAAATTGTTTGGTTTGTTACTTCATTCACACATAACCTCGCAATTCAGAATTCACTCTCTCTTTCAAAATTAGTGTTATTCTATTTATGTCTATGTCCAGGTAACTCAAATGAACTGAATCAGAGCGCGTACTAGTTTTCAGGGTAGGAAAAGGAAGACCCGTCAATTAGTATGTGCTAATTGCTATGAATATAAAATACAAAAGAATATTCTTGTACTCCGATGGACGGTACTATTTGGTATCATATTGTGAAACTCGTCCCAACATGTAGCTGGGAAATTATTTCGGATTACACTTTTGTTAGATAAGACGAGAGGAATAACTTGTACTAAATTAAGTAACATAATTTTTATATAACAAAGAAAATATGATTACATAATGTGCTTGTTGGGAGATGTAATCGTAAGCATTTTAACCTTGTCAATTAAACAGGCCTACCATTTTTGAAAATTCAAAAACCGGGACGCCCAAAAAGTGTCATTTTATCTACACAGAATTCATTTTTGAACCAATTCTCTCTACACAGAAAAACCATATTTACATAGATATTCAGCCCGGCAGTCCTTGAAAACCCAGCGTAAAAACTAAATAATTCGCCTTCATTGTCAATTGTCGGATTGTCGCTGTAAGTTGAACAAAAAATTTAAAATCGGTCCGAAGGGCCGAGAATTTTTCACTTCAACATAGCGTAAAAAGAACATAAATTCGGTCACATTGACAAAATATACGACAAGGCTTAGATATTTCGTCCAGTCTTTGTCGAGTTCCATTTTTGCTCTGAACTTGAATAGAGTACAAAAATGCCAATCGGTCCGAAGAACCGAATGGTTTCAACTTTCCTAGACGACATAAAGTAAAAAGTGGAAAATTCGCCAAGTTTTCCTTGCATATTCACTGTAAGTTAAAGTATAAAATTGATAATCGGCCCGAAGGGCCGACATTTTCTGATTTACAATATATTTGGCCAAAATACGCTGAAAACCGGGATTCTCGGGACAGAATTTTCAAAACCGGAACGTTTTCGGGACGTCGGGACAGGCACTCAAAACCGGGACGATCCCGGGAAAACCGGGACGTCTGGTAGCCCTGCAATTAAACCATCGGGTCTGACTTCCATCTGATCTTCAAATTTGGCTGCGACTCATAAGAATAGTCTATCCCAAATTTTCATATTCGAAGTAATTTAGCTATACCTTTAAGAAGATCGTGTGAGACATGACTTTACTTTTTTGTAGCTGACTCCGACTTTTTCTACTCCGCAGCGAGGATTACTGGCTCGAAAAAGTCAGGTCCTGGCATCGAATCCTACCGGGGGGACATCTTTTTATTTGGTTACTAGAAAACCACAGCAAAGCTAGCTTTGCACAGCGAAGCGGTGAGTGCTGCTTTAGCGAGGTATTATCGCTACAAAATTAGTACGTTTATTTTTTTTTGTCGGTAGAAACATAATATTTCTAGAGAAATTCTTTACATATTTGACGCGCGGCTTCGCCATCTGCGAGCGACGAAGCCACCTAGCTACGCCGTGCATCCGGATTTATCTCGCGCCGCTGTCGTTGTGTGGAAACACGGCGGGTGGTGATGCCGGCGCTGCGCTAACGCTTTACCGCACACACAACTCTAGATAGGAGAAAATGGGTGTGGACTACTGTACCTTCATGCTTGTTGTGGATGTGTGAAGAGGATGAGGTGGACAATAAAATTTCCAATGTTATAGGCATGCATGGGTTATTGAAATAGTCCAGGAAGGAGTACATGGGATTTTATAAGATCAATTATTGCACAACAAAATAGTCACAATCATCATAACATCACTACATCTCCGGTTTCTGCTAATATTTTTTCTAAGACTTTAAAAATTAGCTGAACAACTTCACCAATTTTTTAACTCACAAAGGCGTAACCGTATCTAAAAAAAAACTGCTTTCAAAATGTGTCAGTGAATTCAAAAATCTTCGACCCACTTTTAAGGGTTTTATCCTTGGAAAAGTTGGAGTCTCTTGCTCTCTGGCATTGCCTTATTTCATTATTATAATGGCGTATTTGGACTCTCCGTTTCCAGCTCGTAGGAAAAATAAAAAATCCGCGCCGAAAAGTTATGGCTTGAGGTGCCCCCGAAGCTTTTGATTTCTTTCTTCAAAACTTGAGATCACCAGCAATTATTTTTGAATGAAAAATGACCTTATTCTTTAACCCAAAGAGCATGGATTTACTCTTGAGTTGGACGACTGGACACTGGACGGGGTTATTGACCCGGACAACTTGCTATGTGCTAATGGTGTAGAATTTCGGCATTGGACAAAAACGGAAGTAGTGATTCTGTCTGGCTTTTGGTTGATAAGATGACACCGGTACAGGGTGTTGTTTCACGGATTAGTTCACACAACGGTGTCTCATAAGTTTTTCTTAAAGAATTGATATTTGCTAGAGTCATTGGGGCATGGGTGGCATAGGGAAAAAAAAATTGAGGTATTTATAGACTTGGGAATGGATTTTTAGAAAAGATTGAAATTTACATTTTATGAAATGGACTTGGAATTCCTTTTTGGAAAAAGGCCTTTTATATCGAATGGGCTCACATGGACACGATGTTGATATCCAAGGATTGCCTAGCAACCAAATGCAATTAAACGTAGAAATGATTATGGAGTTGACTGGGAATGTAGGAAAGTTGATACCATTGGGTCACTTAGCAACCCTGATCATTTTATTTCAGGTAGATATCAATACTTTTAGTCGTTTCCTGCTACTAGAGATACCTGCCCGTAAGGGCGGGCCACCTTGTTAGTTCACAACCTAGTCAAGTCTTGTTTAACCGAATGAGCCCTATCTCACATACGTCAAATGCACGAAATTTAGAGTCCGTTAATTAGCACTCCACGCAAGTGTGTGTAATTTCGGTTATGTCGCTTAAACTACTATAAGTGTACTGCATAGCGTATATGTAACGTGGCCTGCATTCTGCGACTTATGGATCGTATTCATTCTTGGAAGTCGAAGAATTAAATTTCACATTCTGTGGAAAAATATGATAATAATGCGTTTGTTCCCAAATCTAGAGCAAAACAACCTAACAACCACCATTCACCGTTGGTCGATCGCAAAGGAGAGGACAGATTGGGACTCAGGAAGGACTCAAATTCGATTACTAGCTGATACGTACGAGCGTACTAAAGCGAAATTGCATATTATGAACGTCTAATGAATCAAGACTCGCCCGAAACTGCATTGAAATTACGACGCAATTGCAATTTTATTTAAAAAATAATAATTATGATGATTTGCTAATGATGGGAAAACGGGGAAATCCAACATAACACAGGTGTAAATTATTTTGATGCATTTCAATCTAAAATGCCAAACGCCAATGAAAGCGCATACTTCCTCCACCACATAAATTTGGACTGGTCATTCTAATCCTGTCTTGGTTGTCCATTTGAGGTGTCTGTTAGTCTACACATTAGCATTCTATTTAAAAAAAAAGAAGTACCTGTGTTATGTATGTAGTGTTTTCTATACATGAGTGGAGCAACTTTCAATTTCACTCCGGCTCGATTGAACTCCTCACAACTATTTAATCATGATGATGATGAATGGACTAAATGTGAGATATGAATGAACCAACGAACGCCCGAAATGACGGACAATATAATAATATTAAAAATGACAACAAATGAGGAATTGAATGGACTCGGGCTTCTGTCCATACCTGTACAACGTATGAACAAGGTCCCAAATATGTATTGTCCCATCAAGCGAACGGAATCACGAATAACTGATATTCCAAATCAACTGGGTATATTATTATTGATGCAAAACCCTTTTCAAAAACTGATTGGCCTGTGCCAATTTTGCTGAGAACAGCCTACTTTTCAACGTTACGGCTTTAAAAACTTCAAAATTTTGAAAAGTGGACTTCGCTGTACTTTCGAGTCGTGTATTTTGTAAGGTGGCCTTCACAGTATCGGCGCGTGTGCAATTCTTGTACTACTACTAGAGGGGAAATGCTGGGGAAAGACAGAATAAGTTCTAAATCGTCTTTCGGTAAATCTCAAGTTAACGTTCCATCTCCGAAATGACCTCCTCAATATTCCATTATTTCTTACTAATTAAAAATGCAATTCAGAGAAGAAATCGATGCGATTGAATGTCGAAACAACACCTCACGATTTACTGAAACATGAGAAGAACCTTTTTCAAAATTTTAGAGTTTCCATGAGTATCTCTGTACTAAATGGGAAACATTAAAGAATTCGACAATTTTCATAACATACATCCGTGCGAAGTTATGCTCGGTAGTTCTAATTGGAGCTTTTGACCGGTGGTAGCAATCGGCATTTTGTGCATTTGGCGGCCTGTAAGTGAAAATGCATGCACACATATGTATTGTTTATTCACTGCACAATATTTTCCATCAATTCATGTTCATATGATTCAAAAAAAACGACGCTAGCATTCATATATCATCTCCCAAGACTTACGAAAAGCCAGGTCTGGGCGATTCGAATTCGAATTGAGAATTGCGTAGGGAGGTATTGTAGCTTGCATTTGCATTGCGCTATTGCACATTAAACACAGTTCCAAAAAAAGAAACTCAAATGAGACAATTATTATAAAGATGAGATAGCCACAGCAGTAGCAGTGCCCCGAGTACTACTTGTACGGTTATGAGTAATTCATTCATTTCTGTACTTGTACTTAACGTCCACTCACATTCTCCGTTCTCTCAATAATTAAAAAGAGATTCAATTTGGCCAAGGAAGAGTCTAAATATAGGTGAAATGAAATTATAAACCTTCATGTAACAGAAATATGATGTGAGCATAAACGTCTTATACCATTCGAATTGCTTCATAAAATGAAATGTCGTCATTGGCCAATAATTAAACCGCAACGTATGACAACTTCTTTTATTTTTGTTAAGCATTTAGTGAGTGCAAACGCGCACGAACTTAAGAAAATTGATAAAAAAAAACGCAGAGCGTCAATCTGCTTAATTAAAAGGACAAACAAATTTGTCCGCTCTTCACTCATGTGCCTGACCAAACGATAAATCGTCACAACGATGAAGAGAATGGGAGGAAGACGACTCAACCGGTTTCATTAACACAGTTGTCCTGATTTGATTTCCTAGACTGAGTGACAGGTTGTGTTAGATTTCAAGATTATCTATTTCATTCACAAATTACAACAGCAAACAGAGTTCCGGAAGTTACGAAAGGAGTGCAGGAAGATTACGAAATAGCACGTGTACATTGTAATGGGTCCCACAAAAACTTTTAGCTCCCAAGTTCCTGGAGCCCAAAGTTATGTAAACAGGGTGAGCCAAAATGATGTCTTTGCTTTTGATTTTATTCCCTGGCTGAATGGATTGTCTGATTCAAATCGGACATGGTCTAAAATGAAGCAATAAACTACATAGAAGGATGTCCCAAGGTGCGAAATATTAACACTCTACAGAAATTTTTGTAGAAAACAAAGGAACGTCAGTCAAGCAAATCACGCTAGATGTTTTGCGTTTTAGAGTTTTTGTTCGACTCAAACTTTTCGGAAAAAGTCAGATATACAATCATGTGTATCACCTTTTATCCGGATCGATCGAAATCAACAATCGACTGCAGAAATCCTCCACGAGGAAACGTGCGAATCCATTTTCAAATAATAACAAAATGACACAGGCAAGATGGGAGAACTATGTATAAGGTTTCAGTCACTACTGAAAAGACGAGATTTGGTTTAGAATGCGCTTTACCCGATTGAATTCTGCATACAAATTCCTCTCATACGTCCCAGGTTCCACAAATTCGACTAACGAATGTTGACAACAGTGCAAAATCAAATTCTTGATCCTAACAAAAGTAATTAACTAACTAACCAACCGCACCGAACAGACGCAGGTGTTGAAGAAATGTTTTGCGGGACCCTGTACTTATACGTACTGTACAAGTGTGAAATCGCTGGCTGAGTAAACACCTTTTCAAAATCCGTTCATTGTTGTCGAAAAATAAGACAATTGTGTGGAACATATCCAATGTGCTAGTCTGGTCACCACGATTCTCATGTGCATTCGTTGCAAAAAGTATGTTTAAAGGGGAAGAAAGTCCAAAACTTTAAATAATACTGTGTTATCTTAACGTTATGTATGGTCTGGCGTAATGCCAAGGCACAAGGGCTTGCCGCATGCAGTCGAAATTAACCATAAGCCAAAAATAATGTCCAAATGCCGCCATAAGTATAATCTTAAATGTCTTACATTAGCTACCTTTTCCTCGGGCAAATAGAAGAATGCATAAATTCGCAGATTCCAACTACACATGAAAAGAATGTGCTATTTCTTATGTTATTTGTTGTAACATGTTGGCACTGCATACTGACGAAGATGATACAATATCTCTTTTGAAGATTGGAATTGGAGATGGATCTTACAGGGAGTGGTAGAATTAAATATGAGCGTTGTTCAACATGAGGGGAAAAGAAGAGTGGACAAGAAGAGCAATAGCTAAGAGTTTAGGGCGGCCGCCACTCGCCATTGCACTGCTTAGTCACAGAGGCTTTAAAAAGGACCAACTCCTTAAGAAGTGAGGAAAGTGTTCTACGGCAACAACCACCGGCAGTACTCATCATCGTCCTCCCGAAAAGTTGACACAAACTGTTCACAAATAAAATATTTTCGTTCTACATAAAAGTTCTGAGGACCGCCTGAGTGTAGTTCACTAACCAAAGTGTCAAAATGAGGATTCTTCTGGTAAGATTTGTATTTGAAAATTATTTTCAACTACCACGCGATCCGCTGATATTTACGAAAAGACTTCATTTCTTTGCAAGATAGTTCGTAATTTTTATCTAACTAATAGAAACTTCAATTTCAATCTGCACGGTGCATAAAATATCTACTTACAAGTACAAATCTACCAGCTAATATTCACTGAATGTCACGTAAGATCGCTGTGACACCAACTAAAATCCTTCTTAAAGAACGGTTCTGGGACGTAGGGTTCGAACTGTTGTTGCTTACTTTAAAGTTTTGATTTATAATTCTAATTTTGATAAATTCGAATCTTGAAAGTGTTGATACGCCATGGTAAAAAATGCTAGATATAAATATGTTCGTTAGGACGCTGCGCTTGCGTGAATAGAGCTAGAATTTCATTTTTTTTTACAAATCTGAATTTTCCTAATCGTAATATTTTCTTTTACTGGTTCAGATCGTCGCATCCTTGGGGATGCTCGCATCAGCGCAATATCCGTCAAGTTCATACGGTGCGCCCTCGCAGCCACGCCCACAACCTCAGCCCCAACCCCAATCCCAGTACGGGGCTCCTTCTGGTGGCTATACTCCTCCCCAACAAGGATACTCCGCCCCAGCACCCCAACCACCTCAACAAAGCTACGGTGCCCCACAACAACAACCACAGTACTCCGCTCCACCCGCACCGGCCCCACGCCCACAGTATGCGGCGCCACAACAATCTTCTGGGGGGTACTCCGGTGGTGGCGGTGGTGGTGGTAGCGGAGGAGGAGGTGGTGGTGGAGGCGGCGGCGGTGGTGGCGGCGGTGGTGGCGGAGGCGGGTATTCAGGAGGTGACCAAGGTGCCGTTGTCCACAAGCACGTTTGGGTTCATGTGGCCCCACCAGAGGCTCCAGAGGACCGCCCATACCGCAATCCCCAGCCACCCCCACCCCCGGAGAAGCACTACAAAATCTTGTTCATCAAGGCTCCAGAACCTCCAGCGCCAGAACAACAAGAAATTCCACAACTCCCCCCTCAACCCGAACAAAAGACTTTGGTCTACGTTTTGGTCAAGAAACCGGAACAAGCTCAACAACTCGTCATTCCTACTCAAGCACCAACGAAGCCATCCAAACCGGAAGTTTACTTTATTCGTTACAAGAGCCCGAGCGGTGGTCCAGGACCTTCATCAGAATATGGAGCTCCGCAAGGAGGTGGTGGGGGTGGGAGTGGTGGTGGTGGTGGCGGTGGCGGTGGCGGTGGCGGCCCAGGACCAGCACCTTCCGGTCAATATGGAGCACCAGGACCAGCGCCATCCAGTCAATACGGAACACCATCTTCATCCTATTAATAGCGTCATCCTCACAATTTTTATCATAAGTTTTTGCTCAGACTTCAAATTGAATTTTTAACAAACAATGCAAAGGCTAAAGTTCCATCCATTTTTGGAAACTAGGCGATGGACGAACCCCTAATTTTTCTGAGTCGTCAAATTCAGGATGAACACTATGTGAAACAGTATTATGTATTTTTGAGGAAATCAAATAGTCCTCCTCAAATTTCCCTTCCGTTCCGTCCAATGTAACTTCCTTTCCTTTCCTTCCTTCCCTTCTTACTGGGCGTTAGATAATTCATCAGATTACGCATTATGCAAATTATTTTGTATGCTATGCTCCTTCCTTCATTATCAGCTTCCCAAAATTCCACCTCATCTTCGCTTCCTAACCCAGTAAATCATTTTGCTTAACTCACTGACCCAATTAAAATGTTATGTAAGGAGAGGGGGATGGTGATGATAAGAGTGACAGGACAGTAGTCGTAGTCGTGAAAAACTCATGCACTTTGTATTTCTCATCACACGAAAACCTGTAGTATTTTTTGGTGAGATTCACGAACAACGCGACATGCGTGTTTGCTGTGATAAGGAATCGTACATATGATGAAAGAGCAACTAATTTCCTCATCCTGTCACCTATCCGTGGATGTATCTGGCGTACAGAGGTGTACACATCATAAATCGTAAACAAAAACATAAACGTTTTAAATGTGATCGTCAACCTGTGAATATCAAAAGTGACTGTCCGTGTCCACGTCCATTCGTCACCTTCATTCTCCTTATACCTTACATACATTCCTCTCGTCAAGTCATTTGTAATTGTAATTATTATTGTAAGCACCTCTATAATTAATTATAATGACGAACGTATTTTTGTATGTGAAAGAATTATTCAGAATAGAAAGAATAAAAAGAGAACAGGAAATAAAATTGTTTTGAGTAGCTGCAGTAGTAGCTACACTATTTCTCATCATGGATTGCATCGCATTCCTCATTAACTAAAAAGTGAAAGTTTGTGTACGTAGATGGATATGAAGAAGCAAAAGGAATGAAAAATTAAATTTTGTTTAAGGACTTGCATGCAATCATCCCGTTTGTCTCTCGTAAAACTTTAAATCGTTTCTCCTCATGTCTCCAAAGTTCGCAAAGTAAAGCGGACAATGACGCGTCGCGGTCCAAAACAATGTCACCGGCACCATCTCCAACCAAGACAGAATTCCCACCAGCCCGAGATTCTGGCAAATGAAACTCATCTCCTTGAGCAAAACGTTTAGTGAAATTCTTTTGGCGTCTTCGCCAGTACATCAATTGGTCTACGCAACGTGGATATTCGCACAGTTCGACGAGACAACCAAAAATGTGAAGTTGGGCTGCTGGTCCTGCTGCCACCTGGTTTTTTTAAACAAATAAATGCTTATGTGATACGGCAACGGCAGTTGATTTAGTCAAAGAATTCAGGTTAATACACAAAAGTATCACCTCAAGCAAGTCGAGCATTCGGAAAATCCCTTCATAGGCAAGGAACATCTCAAGTGCGGACGGGGATTCTGCCAAACATTGCCAAACGACTTCGGAAACGCAAATGTGTAATCTGTAATGGATTTGGGAAGTAGTTAGTAGTAACTGTTAAGGTATCTGTGGATTTGGTTGATGATCAGAGCTTATGATTATGCTGTTGATTATGACCACACGACGAAGTTTCTGGAAATCCCGCAGACATAAAAGCCAGAAGAAAAGGTCATGGTTCTGAGCAACTATTTGAATGACGTGACCACATTTCAGGCAGCGTCGACTGATTTCGCGGCCAAAAAATATACAATGGGTTCAAAAATCGTCCCGACTGTAGCGAACACTTGTCAAAAACATTTTTATAACAATTTTAAACTTGCAAGACGATCCAATAGTTATGAATCGTCCGCGCCCTGCACAATATAGTCAACATACTTACGTTGGATTCATATGGCGCTGGTCAGCGTAAGAGTAAGCCAGAAGATTGATAAGTCGAACAATGATTTTGACCCCATTACATTCTGTAAATATAGCTCGCTGTCCTTCGTCATATTGTCCTAATACCGAACAACACATGAGGATGTTACACATGATTGGCTCGTCGGCTATTGTCCATTCCCGCTTGCTGAATTTTTTCAGCACATCTGCATTTTTGATAAACCATATTCTTATAATGCCGGACCATTTAAATTATGGTAATAATACTTCACATTAACCTGTGAAGATACGCATGGCATTTCTCTGCACGAAATATTCCATCATTCCGTCAACTTCTTCAGTCAATAATTGTCTAAGAATGCCCAAGAAAATTGCTACTATATGGATATTTAATCTTCCAAATTCACTGTAGATGTCTAGCACGCTCAGCATTCTTTTGAAGAGAGATTATCAAAAAGTCATTTCAAAGACAATGAAAATCAACCCTAATCGTGTCCGAGGTCACTTACGAATCAATTCCCTCAGGTTGTTGAAATAGAAGAGGAAAACGTTTAGCTATTGTGTTCAACATGAGGGCTGCGACTTTTACCAAGGGTTCCAAGAAACGGTCATCGTCAGACAGGTGTTCCAAAATATGACAAGGACCAATCAAGATCCGTGTCATGACGCAGACTAACTGATATCTTGTGGCAATCTAGAGTTGGAAATCTGTATTAGGGTACAATTCTCATCAACGACTCGATCACTGGTCGATACAGTTACGGCATTTCGTATCACCTCATCCGCAGTCGTATCTGACTCGAGAATAAGTTGAAGAATCCATATAAGAATTTTTAAAAGTTCCAAATCTTCTGGGGACGAATCCAGAATGAACGGAAGATCTTTTTGTTTAATCACATTATTGGCCACAATTCCAGCAAGAACTAAACATTATTCACGATTCAGTTAGACACAATTCTACTTCCTTTAACGTTTATATATTTTGGTTGTATATGTATTGTCACAATTTACCGGAAGCGTGTCGCCCGAATTTTTGTCTCAGACTTGGAAAAAATTTGACAAGCAAGTAGACGGCAAATCCTACGTCATTTCGAAGACTCATTTCTGCTTTTGACCGTATGTATTTCATCCGTTGAAGGAATCGGAAGAGAAGTACGCTGTAGAAAATATTACATTTAATACTTTTTCCAGTTTCAACTTACTCTGTCGATTGTATGCTGACTACCGAAATGCCTCCGGCTTCAATGCCGGTAAATGGTCTACCAGGTCGGCTTCCAATGGATAGGCAAGTAGTCCATAAATGACTTCAATCGTGTGAATTAGAAATTGATTTCCTGTGTCAGGATTCTTCAGTTTAAGCAGAATCGATTCGATTAATGGTAATTTTAAAGCCATGAGTCCTGATCATAGAATAGACACGTTATATCATACAGAGTGTGGTTTCATATAACGAATTTTGAGACATTACTAATTTTGGGTGATAATTCGATAAGCTCTGCTACAATAGACGTAAGATGAACGAAAGTAGATTCAGGAACCGAGCAATCATTCGAAAGATATTTCACTAGCCGCTTGCCTAGACGACTATTTTCGACACACGTTGCGAAAGTATACTGGTCCAACATTTGATCTTGAAATTGATAACAAGTACCAGATTTGTCAACACGAGTAGGGTTTTTTACTTCAGTTGAAGCATTCCGTCCATACACGTTTAACCAAATCTCCAGGATTTCAATCGCTCCGTGAATTAGCTCCGGATCATTCCTACGAATTATTTCACCTATTTGAAAAGTACGTTAGGTCAGTATGTAAGAAGTTTCAACATAGTATTTTAATGAATTCCCAAATATCCCTGCTGAAAGCTGAAATACCTAAATCCCCGAGGGCACCCGTTAGCCCGGACAAATCCTCTTTATCGCTGAGTCGCTGAACCCTAACCCCCCTTTTGAGTTGACCTAAAGCCTTGCATAAAAGTATTTCTCTGAATTTCTTTGTTCCATCTTCATATTTGTCGGAACTTAAAGAAAAAACGATCCCCAGCAGGAGGCGAATGTCTTTAACAAGTACTCCATGTGGTGATTTCCGCTCAAAGAAGCTCCACAGATCACAAATTCTCGTCTCAATGTCTTCAACCTTCAAATTCGGAATTTAGATAATGAATTTCACCTGAAATCGTGGGTCACAAATTTGGCACTCACACACTGCATCCTCTTAACTAGCGGCGCCCAGGAGGAACAAGACGCTTATAGCCCCGCTTCACCGATTTTGACAAGCCATGGCTTGTTGGAAAGCTAATGGCCTAGGGATC